>CM023457.1:39018014-39297675 GCA_013339765.2 Haemaphysalis longicornis | reverse complement strand
CGTGAGGGCGGTAGTTTAGCTAGACCTTTGAGATTTTGTAAGTTTATCTCTCGTTTTTCGTTTTGTTTTATTCTTGGTTTTTGTTTTGCTTCGACAAATATTCAACATCTCTATTTATAACGATTATTCCCGCGGCGTTACTTACAGCACATGGATTGCAGTTACCATAAATGCAATTATCAGTAAGGGTATGCCTCGTGCCCCGCGCGGTGCACGAGACAGAGCTCCCTCGCAGTGGCTCCTGCGCCGCAGAAGTGACGCCAAGCTAAACTAATCACGAGACTTTGTGTGACGTCATTGGGCATACGTCATGTTTACCTCATTTGATGTCACTTTTTTTCTGCACAAACGCGGTCTAACGACGGCTGGCATGGCGTTGAGTTGCCGGCTTGTGTGCCTAATGTTTAATGTGGGATTCCGGCCGCGGATCAAACCGCAAGCCTGACGCATCATTACGTCCTTATCGCCTTGCACAGCGGCTGCCTCGCGGCGCTTTTTTCGTGTTTGTAGGATTGCTTGTAATGATTTAGTTTGGGTATTTTTCGTGAACTTGTTGGTGTAATCCTAACGCATCCTTTTTGGCACGCTGCTTTGTCCCGTTTTTTTTCATGCTCTACTCCGCAACATCCCAGAAAAAATCTCAACAGAATAAACGGGGTATGGGAGAGTGGAAGTATTCCGGTGCCGTGGAAGCATGCCAATGTGACCATGATTCCAAAGCCCAACAAGCCTATCGGATTGTCCAACCTCAGACCGATTTCATTGACATCGTGGGTAGGAAACTCATGGAGCACATGGTTCTGGATCGCCTAACCCTTCACATGGAGCACAACAACAAAATAAGGATTCCAGACTCCGTGTACGGTTTCCGGCCATACTTATCGACGCAAGATATTCTGCTACAGATCAAAGAGGAGGTCATTGACAACCTCAGCACGTCACACAAAAGCGCCATCCTGGCGCTTGACGTTGAAGGTGCGTTTGATAATGTATCGCACGGGGCCATACTGAAGAACTTACAAGACTCGGAATGTGGGGT
Organism: Haemaphysalis longicornis; assembly: GCA_013339765.2. Lineage (NCBI taxonomy): Eukaryota > Metazoa > Arthropoda > Arachnida > Ixodida > Ixodidae > Haemaphysalis > Haemaphysalis longicornis. The sequence continues at coordinate 39,296,636 of CM023457.1, read as the reverse complement.
GAGGGCCTATAACTACGTTCGGGACTTCCTTTCGTCTCGGACGGTGACAGTGGTCCTTGGAAAGCTTCGGAGTGACAAATTCCATGTCCCAGCAAAGGGCACCCCACAGGGCTCAGTGATCTCGCCGTTACTTTTCAATATCGCGATGATCAACCTACCTGACGAGCTAAATGCAATCCCTGGTCTTAGACATGCAATCTACGCTGATGACCTCACATTCTGGACAGCAAAAGGGTCAACGGAAAACCAACAGGATTCCCTGCAGGAAACCGTAGACCGCACCGAGGCATACCTCAAGCAGTGTGGACATTCCGTCGCCTCAGAAAAATCGGAACTTCTGGTACTAAGAAATAGGACGAGAGCACCAGACCCCCGCCGGAAAACGACCCTGCCGGAAGCACCAAACCCGGAAGTGAAGCTTCATGGCATCCCTATCCCAAAAGTCGACACACTGCGAGTATTAGGCCTCACTCTCCAAAAGGACGGAACAGGAGCTGCTACACTCTACAAGCTGAAATGCACCATCACCCAGGTAACCCACCTGGTCAAGAGGGTTGCGAACAAAAAACATGGACTCAAGGAAGAAGATACAATTCGATTAATGCAAGCATTAATTATCAGCAGAATTACATATGGTACCCCATATTTGGGGCTAAAGAATGCCGAAAAAGAAAAACTCAACATCCTCATCAGGCAAACATACATATTTGCACAAGGTCTACCGGCGAAGACTTCGACGGAGAAGCTCCTGCAACTAGGGGTACATAACACGTGGGAGGAACTTGTAGAGGCCCACACGGTTAGCCAAATTGAACGGCTGAAACTCACAGAAACAGGTCGCGCCACTTTACGCCGTCTCGGGTATGAGGTGAACTTGGATTCCCAAACCCAAAAAAGCCGCATCCCACTCTGTCTGAGGGACTACATCACGGTTTCCAGTATCCCTCGCAACATGCACCCTCTTTACCACACAGGAAGGACAAATGCCAGAGTAAAGGCACTGAAAAAAGCTTACGGTAAGGATAGCGGAACGAGGTACATCGACGCCGCAAGATATCCAAGCGCAAACCATGCAGCACACGCGATAACTGTGACCTACAGCAAAGGAAAGGAACTAAGCTCGGCAACTATCCCGACTGAAAACATTGACTCCGCGGAAGAAGCAGCGATTGCTCTCGCTACTACGACGATCAAGCAAAGCCAAGCTCGGATGATCATAATCACAGATTCTCAAACAGCCTGCAGAAATTTTCAGAAGGGTCTCATCTCCACAGTAGCGCTTAATATACTCCTGAAGCTAAAGGATCAAAAAGAAGAAGATGTACCGGACATATACATCGTGTGGACACCGGGGCACGAGTTTCTAGAGGGTAATATGGCGGCTGATGCCGCTTCCCGAGATCATTCCCACCGGGCAACAACCGCTACCCTCACCCCCATCACAGAAGTTCAAGCCACTCCCCGGCCGATGTTCCCACCTATCCCACGACGCACCAGGGACATATTAGAACATTACAGATTGAGCAGACGGAAATATCCACCTCCTCATCCACAACTCACCAAAGAAGAAGCGACGCAGTTAAGAAGACTCCAAACTAACTCTTTCCCGCACGCCTCACAGTTGCACATGATTCATCCCAGCCTGTACAGTTACGACTGCCAATTCTGCGGCACCCCCAACACTCTCTACCATATGGTGTGGGAGTGCAAGGGTGTGAAGGAACTCCCAGAGGTCCTGGCGCCATCGACGGAGCAGTGGGAGGCCCTGGTGTCCAGCGAGGTCCTGGATGACCAGCGCGGCCTGGTGATCCGGGCCAGACAAGCAGCTGAGGGCCATGGCATCCTGGACTAGGAACGCCACCCACCATGGATGGTCAACGCTACTACACTGAAGATCATCCAGCTCTCAATCTTCCATTTATAGGAATCAATAAACGTTTATTCCTCCTCCTGCTCCTCCTAGAAGTGTTTTGTCGCCGTTAAATATCATGCTAGCATCATATTCTCTTAAAGTTCGCGTGTCATCAGCTTCAGGCTCCTGCATTCGTTGTCTACTTGTGCCTGGCTACTTGCATGCCAGGACTTGTGTTTTGATTCTGCGGCTCAATGATAATACATGCGGATCAGTATTTTCCAGCGCGTCGCGCCGTGGCTAACTGCTGACTATCATGACATGATAACGCGTGCGACCCAGTGTCAGCGGCGTCAGCGTGAGCACGAATCAAGTATCATCAGGTAGCGGAGGGCGTCGTCGAACGCAATCCATCCTGGCATGTAGCTTGTTCTGCAATTTTTTTTTGCGGGCAGTGCAAGAAGCCTGACTACCCCACGGAAACAATCCTTGCACGCCGCATGCAGGGAGCGCAGCTCCACTTTGGTGGGTGGCCTGGTGAATTGGAGAGCCCACAAGCTGCCCGTTCACGAACAGCATCTACTCAATCTATCGCTGAAACCAGCCGCTGACTGGCTGGCTTCCTGTACAAGGAGGCTCAAGCTCCAACTGTGCAAATTTGGGAAAAGTGAAGGCGATAAGATCGCCGTTTGTGCCAAGTTTGACACTTCTGTTATATAGGAGGAGGAGATAGCCTTTATTACATTAGGAAGACGCTAGGTCAAGTGGGGGAAGTGGGAGTAGAGGGTGGGGTATTCGAGGCTTGGGACATCTTGAAAATAAACCGTTCAAGTTGAAGCTGATTGGCTCCTTACGAAGGCGGAAGAGGCCACGTGGGGTGAGGAGAGCAGGCTCACGGCTCTAAACTGCTCGCGCTAGACCGCTTTCTAGAGAGTAGTGCGCAATTAAAGTCAGCGTGGAGGGTTCCAGTGTTCGAGGGTCGATGTATGAGGAGGAGGCATTTGGAGGAGGTTTGAAGTTTCTGTAACGCGTAAATTTTGGACAGTGCCAAATTAGGTGCTGGAGATTGGCGGGTGTGAGGGAGGCGCAGAAGGGACATCGAGGCGGCAGGGATGGGGTGTACCATTTACGGAATGTCTCTGGGGTTAAGCTAGCATTTGCAAAATATTTGTTCATAAAAATTTCGGCTGATCTTGGGAGCGGGGGTAGAGCAGATAAAAAGCCGGTTGGAGTGAGGGTCTTGAGGCGGTCTTTTTTTTGTGAAGTTTGGTGCGCATAAGGTAAATAAGTTACACTTACTGTTCACCTATATTTTTCAAGTTGGTTGCTTCGAATGCTATTGTGCTTTCTGTGAATTTTAAGCAATGAGCTGCGAATTTTAAGCAATCTGCAGGCAGCCAGTATTGAGAGCGCAGGAAACATTACGTTTTGTCTACCTTGAAATTTTCCACAGAGGGTACGTGAAACTGCTAGCCAGCAAGTTTAATGAAAGCTTCTTATCTGCTCATGTAAAGAGGTGGCAAAAGATAGATAGGATAGCCCTCCAACAGTTTATCGTCTGGCAGCGTCTCATAATTTCGTTCATAACTACCGCATGGCTTTTATTTACCTGACCTTTGTCCCAGTGCCTTTGGCCGTTTTCGACCCGGGTAGTCAACAAAACTTCATCCTGCATGTGCTCTGGTTATCTAATTTGATAGGCTAGTTCCTTGTTTGCCTTCGTGTTTTGCATGGAAGTCAACATAACTAACCACAATGCCTTCATGCCCACTCAGTCGAATGGCCAGTTACGGCGGTGGGAGCTTCTCTCTAAGACTTACAGTGGATTCACGAATTCTGATTGGCTGTGACATCACTATGACCATCCGTAGCCGCCTGCGGAATTCAACTCGACATTAATGCTTGTATTCACAGCTGGTAAGGGGTGCTTAGTTGTCTGCTCTCTGAATGTTTGGGAGGAGATGAACACTAAACTTTTTTCCATTGTAAGGAGATATTTCATGTTCTCTTGATTTTTTACTCAGCGCTGTGTAAAAAATTGTTCCGGCTAATGGCTTAAGTGAATAAGCTTAATCGTAGGGGCCATAATACAGGATCCCATATTTCGTTTTCAACGATGCATATCCCAGCAAATCCTAACTGTTAGAAAGCACATTATCGGGTGGTGTATAGATAACTTGTGTTATGTGCCCATTATTTAGAAAATAGAGGCATTAAAACTGTTTTTAAGCTAACAAGCCTGAGAAATAGTTTATGAAGCCCATAAACGAGGAAATGGTTCTTGTACAGGTTGACATTACCCTCTCCCAAAAGTACTTCTTAATACCTTGTTGACTAACTGGACCAAGGACACCTGTGTAGATGTGAATGTCTTTGTAAGTGTTTGTGAATATTGCAGTACAGCCGAAAGGTGTATGCATCATGGATGGCCTCAACAATAAAATGACTCTAATGAACGTACTTCTGCTTTGGTATCAATGGGCAGCACGTGGTCATTGAGAAGTGCTTCGCTGTTGACAATTTTGTTACACAAAAACAGGCTACGTTCCGGCACTCTAGCAAACCTTCATGAAAAAACACAGGAAAGAAATTGAACAAAAAAGCTGTGAACACATAAACACTGTGTTCTTCACAGCCCCTTTCCTTGTATTTCAATACAGTTTATTACCTCTGTTTTTCCCCCAAATTATCTCTACCAGCTTCACACATTAAGCCAGAAACCAAACACGGTGTTTGTCAATGACAAGTGATCCTACCAAACTTCCGTGGCTGTGAAAAATATCAGTGAGTAGTTCTACTTTCCCTGAACAGTCTGTGGTGTGAAGTGCCTTTTCCAAACAAACACCAGGGTTTTTCTGCACGATACACAGCATTGAAAAATTCCAAATAAGCAAGTGATACCTTCTAGCACTGCACTGAGGTCCTGCAGGAAAGCCAAACCACCAAGTGATCCTTTTGCTTGAGCTCAAAGCTCTGCAGAGAAGCCGATAAAAGATTCCCTTCTTGCTGACATCAAAGCTCTGCTGGAAAGTCAAAGCATGTTTCTTCTGTCAGTGCAAATTTGCTGTAAGACAGGCATGCGTATGTATTGCAGTAAGGCACTTGTTGTTTATATGTCATTCACAGCAAGATATATGAGCCAGGCTGGCTGGGTAACGAACACCTTCAGTGAGGTTACAACGAAATGTGTTATGTAAAATGACAGACTACTGTTTCCTATAAATATCAATAAAAGGTTTCAAATGGCTCTGGCACTATTTAAGTGGCCTGTTGAAAATCATTGGCGAAAACTAATCATAAGCAACATTTCATACCGCTGCAATTGTGTGAAATGGCAAAAGAATGGTTAGGGCCCTAAATCCAGCAGGCATATGCTCCGGCTGGGAGCGTATGTTTGTAGAGCAGAACAACAAAAAAGACATGGAAAAAAATGGTGAGCTAAGTTGAGATACCACCAAAATAGTGGTAGACAGAATACTTACACAAATGTAGAAATAGTTTAGATACCCCGCAATAATACGGGGAACTTTACTTGCCCTGGTTTTAAGTTCCTTAGTACCATGCTTAATGTACCCCACTTAACACCATTGAGGAATGTTACGCCTGCGTGAACACAGCGGCTTTTAAGGTATAACACAGAGTTTTATTCGAACAGAGGTAAACAGGATATTGCATAAGCAGTTCATTTATACTTGAATTAGAAAAAGCAGGGTTTTAAAAGCGAAGCTCGGAAGCATGCAAAATGAAAGGAATGAATGGCAAGTTGATGTTGTTACTAATAAAACATTTCGACCACCTTGACAGAAACAAACCCCTTCCATAGAGGGAGTGTGTGTAACCGTAAGATTTTTTCATTATAGGGACCGGGCAGCTGGACGGGTGGCGCCACCACTCGGCGCTCCCCTCGTCAGTGGAATGAGCCGGTGCATTGGACTACACAGCCTCCCGTTGTTTTTGTCGTGTTTGCTTCGGTACTTTGTATGTTTTGGTGGCGTTGTGAGCAGACATGTGAGATGAAACGAAGTCTAAACAGATGTGTTGGGTTCTTAGATGCAGTAATGACTACGTAAACTTGTCGGACGCGTCTAAAGTTGGGTATCGGCTGCAATGGCATGAGCGCTTTTTGCAGCGATCTGCGCTTGGCTCCACCCGTTCTGAGTACGAATAAGACTACTATTAGTACTATATTCTTCTTAAATGCACAAACGGCTACGCAAACTTATTGGATGCTTGTAAGGTTGGGGAAGCGCTACATTGACACGAGCGCTTTTTGCAGCGCTCTGCGCCTGGCTCCGCGCGATCTGAGTAGGAATTAAACTATTAGCAATATTAGAATTCATTTCAACCACTTTAAATTATCTTCACTGGTTTCAATTACTACGGTTTCCACGCCAGCCTTAGCGCTGGGATACCTCGATACGTGTGTTTTAAATAGAAAGGCACCTGCATACGAGATGGATTACGGTGTAGCCGTAGAAATGTTGCGGTAGTATACACTTTCTGTAACCGTGAGCTTTGTACCTTCGGTTTTGGTGAGCGACACTGTGACAGCATGGGAGCCTGAAAGCCGAAGTGGGAATCCCACGTTTGTGGTGGTCATTTTATCAAGAGCCAAAGTTATTCACCAACTCAACAGCCCAAGCTACAAACCATCCCTCCTCCCCTTTCCGTTTCACCACCTGCGTAGAATAAAGGTTGGCACCGATAGTTTAAAAATGTGGCAGTGTTGACGTCAGCCGGTGTTTTTTAATGCTTAAGTATTCTTTACAGAGTACCTAAAAAATTGTGTAATGCCTGGTGAAGACAACAAAAACGCGCGATTAGTTGCCTCAAATATGGGTGCATGAGTCCGAGTCCTCCACCACAGACACATTTCCGACACGCTGGAAAAATTTTAGATTTGGAGAGGGGGCATGGAAGTTCAAAATTAAACAGCAAAATCATCTATCTCTCCGTCTAATGATTATGATGGTTGAACACAAAGCTTTCTTCATGCGAAATTGAATGGGAAATGGTCAAAGTCAAAGACGCTGCGATCAAAAGACCAAACTGCGTGCTGGTCAAATTCGACGCTTAACTAGTCAAAGTTTAAATACGGAAGGCAACCAAGGAAACCCATGCGATAGAGCTTTGCGATAAATCATCATCGTCGTAGACGGAGGTGTGCATGATTTTTCAAGAGTAGGTGGCAGCTTGTAAACCGACCGCAGCATTCAGTTGTGAAGCTGACTACAGGTTTCTGGCACCCTCCTGTCTTGCGTCCTTCAGCCACGCAGGAATTGGTTTTTGAAAAACCATTTACCAGCTAGCCAGCAACCATTGCAATTTTTGTACAGCAATGCTTCTCCACGACAAGCAATAAGTTCTACTATCATGCGGTATTTATTCTGTAAACAATTCCCGATAAACTGTACTAAGAGCATTTCTGTGAAATTAAACACGTGTCAGTTATATTTAATGAAGTCACGGAAGCGTCATCCCCCACAATTTCGGTTTTGAGGTAAATCTTAGAAAGTAACCCCCAACTTTGTCTTTGCTTGTGCATGACGCCGATTCGTCATCAACTGCCAAAGGCCAGCGCCGCAGCGTTCCTGGATCGGTTGCATACACCGGCTTTGTGGAAGCATTTGGCTTTAATATACTCCTCGATATGTGAAACTGCATGCAGGCATGAAAAAATTGCATGAAGCAACGAACTTTCACTTTCAGCTTGACTACCAGTTTGGCGCATTGAACGTCGTCTGCTATTTGTAAATACTGAGTATGGGCGTAAATAACACACATGACATGCCTCGTAAACGTCACATCGACACTCAAGATTTACCGATCTGAAAAATATACGTGGGGTTACGTACGCTTTGCAAGCCGCACCGCAGAAAAACGACAGAAATCCATGCACAACTACGCTGCGCTGACCGCCACCGGCATTCCACTGACGAGCGGTTCGCCACGGGCGGCGCTGTTCGCTGAAACGACGGTGGTGCCATACAACGGCCGTCCGGTCCCTATAAAACGTTTGTGAGTGCACTGTACACGTTAGAAGGTATTTTGACACCAAAGCTGAGGACTGTGAGCCACTAGCGCTCTTTTCTGCTGTTTTGATGATCACGGGATGTTTGTTCAAAAACTACCCTCTCTTCTTGTTTTGGCCGCCATCTTTCTTAGACTGCATTCATGTGATGCTGCGGGAGCTAGCAAACATGATGACCAAGTATAGGCCGGGTTACCTCAGGCTCGCACAATTGCTGGAGAGGCTAGAATGTTTTCAGGACCCCAACTGGGAGCTTTGACTTTTTGCAAAAAAAAAAAAACATCTAGACAAACCTTCGAGAACAGTCCCAAATCACAAAATTGAGTATTCTGTGCCCAAACTGGCCATCTAGACCTAACTAGTTGATCCACACACGTTGAATGTCTTGCTTAAAATCAATCACTGAAAACCTACGCTTCAAACCTTCTTAATACTTACCAGAGACTTACTGCATTGGCTATCGCATGGCATTGCGTCGGTGGGCTACGGGTTGCCACCTATGGAGCCTGTTAGTTGCGTTTAGAGTGTCCAGTTCTACTGTATAATTTTTTGGAGACATGCACTGCCCTGGAGTGTAGCACCGTGGATTCCTTGGAATTTATGTTGGCCATGGGAAATCATAGTGAATCGTTACAAGCCACCGAAGATGGCTGCAAGTGGCATTCATTTGTTTAGTGACCACTGTATAGTGGCACAGTAATCAGGCTGTCAAAGGGGCCACGAAGAAAACATACAAGGTTGTTTTATTAAAAAGACTTTTTGCCGAATAACAAATGACCAATTATATGGCAAACGTCCAAGCAAACACGGTATTGCAGAAAATGTGTGAAGCAGTGGGAGCTCCATAGACTTTCCAGCTATTTCTCTTTGACATCACAGAATCTTCTGTGCAACTGATAGAAAAACGAAAACGCCCCTCATGTGTACGAGATTTCAGCGCACGTTAAAAATCCCCAGGTGGTCAAAAAAACCCGGAGGCCTTCATAACGGCGCGCCTCATCACATGTGTAGCTTCGGCGCGTTTAACCCTCCTTTCAATCAATCAATCAATCAATCAATCAATCAATCAATCAATCAATCAATCAATCAATCAATCAATCAATCATCTATCAATCAATCAAAAGATGGCGACTTTGCTACGGCGAATGCAAAACTGTTAACAGTGTTCCGTGACGCTGCACTGCCATCTCTCGCGTTGGTACGTAGCATTACTGCTCAATGCTCTAAATTCATTGAAATCATTTAAGACAGCATTTCAAGTGCGTGTAGATGTGAGCGAGGTATGCTCGACAGGTCTGCGACTTAGCTATAGCATACCTAATGGCGCAAGTCTGACGGTAGCCTGACGGTAGATAGTAAGATTGCACTCGACAGGCTGTGTGTACGGCAATTTCACGACTCCTGACGTTGTTGCCGAGCTTCACGAGTACGGCACGCATATGACGACGCGCGCCTTAGATTTCACGTAGAGTGCATAGAGGCATAGAATTCACATATACGTGGAAATTGAAAATTGAAGGGGAAATGCGCGCGTGTGGCTTCGCAGGGAATTATCATAGTATCGGGGTAGGGGGGGGGGCGGATTTCACAACGCCTATGAGGCGCCTGCCCGTGTTGCTGTGTGAACGTCAACTGACGTTTCTGCGCACAACTGGGTGCGAAGCCCGTCGACAGGCCTTGTCGATGGCATTTTCAAAGCTGAAAAATTCATACATTTTACTTTTATTTTGCTTTTCTTGAATGTGTGCAACTGCAGGCCGATGGCGATCTCATTTCGTGACCGCCTTTAGGCATAGCAGTGTGCAAACAAATGACGGAGTTGTTCTTTTGCCCTGACTTGAACCCTTGTTAAACACGGGCACCTCAACGGCCGTTACGAGAACGGCAGTTGGCTTTAAAGGCAGTTAGGCGGAGTTACATGGCAGCGCGAGCGCCATTGCAAATCCAGTGGTGATCACTGGACCAATGGAGGTCACCAGTCTCTGTACCGTCGGCACATGGGCAAAATGGCTGCGCCCTGCAACGTGTCCCCGCTGCAGGCGAGCACGCTACCACAAAAAAGGTTCGTCTGAACACCGTTTGCTGCCGCATTTTCAAATTAACTTGTGGTAGAGACAGCGGTGCTGCGGTTAGTTCAAGCGATGGAGTGTCAATTAGGACGCTTCACCACATCAGGAACTTCAACAAGAGCACCCATTTGCAACACCATGAATCGGATTGGTTCGGGTAAATGGTATGCAGTAGTGTTACAAAAAATGGTTGCGACGAGTGAAAGAAATACACTGTGTAACATGCATTGCAGAAAATAATTAGAGAAGAAAATTTTTGTGTTCGCGAGGTAGCATATCAAGAGGAACGTGATAAATCCCCCAAAGGGAACTGAACATGGGAAGTGCCGTGTGAGCACAGCTACCACCATTCAGTTCCAATGGCTGTTAGGCCATTCAACTGCCGTTTGCGTTAACGGCCGTTGCAAGTGCCCTGGTAGCAGGGGTAGAAAAGCTATGGCTCATTTACCGTTGATTATTGCTACAATGGCGGTGCACCAACATCACAGGCAATTTTTCATTCAGATTTTAATGGGCTACCTTGTCATTAACGGAGGCGTTTCTGGTTTCTGGCGGCAAACGTGTCGTGAAGGGGCAAGATTCAGCTTGGTGCTGCATGTTGGTTGCCAGAAATGGCTGCCCGCTACCTTTGTAAACAATAGCGCTGCTATCCCTGGGTTGTCGTTTTAGACCCTTACGGTGGCAGCACTGACGCTGCTAAATAGTGATGCACGTGCAACACGGGGAGGAGCGTGATGTTCAATTATGCAGTCAAAGCCCTTGCGCAACTGATGTTATTGGTCAGTGCACTCCCACGATAGCCTTCAAATAGCTCCCGATTTAAATGGCAGGTTCATTGCGACGAGCAATTTTTAGTTCGTTTATAATAAATCTGCTATTGTGTAAAAATTAGAGCTTGTTTTCGGATATTTTTGTTGTGCAGGCCGCTGCACAAAGTTCAGTGCAGACATTCTTCAGGAGACTGATGAACATGGGGACAAAAGTATCCATGTTCTGGATTATTTAATTTTTTTTTATCGTTGAAGGGCTTGCTTTTAGCGAATATCTATCATGATTACAATACGTGTCCTAAAATTGCTTGTATATCATCACACCGCTCAGAAAGCTGGTTTTGCTGCTCAGAAGCGCATTTTTGCCTGCTCCAAAAGCTGCTCCAAAGCAGCTAAGCTGGTAGCATCACTGCACAGACCACCAGGCACGGGTGACGGTGCTCGGTGCAAAGCCAGATGGCATGCCAGACTGCTGGCATACAACTACACAATACAAGAAGGGCACTGAAAACACTGTCGCAGATGCCCTTTCCCGGCTACCGCAGGACAAGTATGGAGCCCGTCCGGACCCAGGAAGATGCTGTTCGCTTTGTCTCTTCATGTTTAACTCACGAGGAATTCGTAACCGCTACTGCGCAGGATTCTGTACTTTGCCAAGCCATGCAGTGGACAACGTCCAGGTGGCTATGAGCCAAATTGCTGCCTCCAGAAGCGATGCCTTTCTACAGGGTTCGGGACGAACTGTCAGTGATGAATGACGTGCTGCTTCGAGGGGAACAGTTCCTGGTACCTTCTTTGATGGTGAGCAGACTTCTGGATATCACCCAAGAATCACACCCGCGCATCACACGTACAAAGCAACGGCTCCGAGAAAAATACTGGTGGCCTGGCATGAGCAAGCACGTCGAACAGTCAATCAAGTCTTGTGCCTTTTGTCAGTCTGTTGACAAATCGGCAAAGCCAGTTGTGCCGCTAATGCAGCCGGTACCATTTCCTTCAGCACGGTGGGAGAAGATGGGCATCGACATCGCTGGTCCTATCGCAAGGGCTCCTCAGGACTGTCGTTTTCCCATTACATTAGAATACTTCAGCAAGTGGGCAGAAGTATGGTTCTACTCTTAACGTGTCTTCAGCGGCGACCATGTCCTTTTTACGGAGTATATTTAGCCGTGTAGGTTATGCGAAGGAGATAGTGAGTGACCATGGGCCACAATTTACATCCATCGAGTTTGAAAAATTCTTGCGCGATAGAGGTATCCACGACACTTTCACTGCAGTCTATCATCAACAATCAAATGGACAAGTGGAACGGTTTAATCGTGTCTTAAAGGACTACGTTCAGGCGTGTTGGAGGAACACCGCCCACTAAAGGAGGCTGTTACGGAGTACCATTAGATCTACTGCTGCACCCCGCATGCAACTATGGACCAGAAACCTGCTGTTCTACACGGCCGTCTCCCAAGGACCACGCTGGATCTGTCTGCAGAACCGACTGGAAGTATTCCCGAGGTGGAAGGCGTGGAGCTTCAAGCCGTCAAGCGAAGGGTAACTCGGAAACAGCTTGCAAGCAACCACTATACGGATCGACGCCGTGCAACCAAACATTCGTGATTGAGTGCAGGAGAAGCAGTTCGGATTAAGCTACCGGGACATGTGCGAAAGGGTTTCCCATCATATTCACCTCCATTCAGCGTTGTACGGCGCCAACGTGAGGACACGTATGAGCTGAGGGACGGTCGCGTTTGGAATTGTGGGCGGCTGATTCCATACACTGGAGCCTGGAATCCTGCGACAGATGCAACCTGCGTTTCCCCTGGGACTTCCGGCTCCACAGCGGCACAGTCCCCGAGTCCGCAGATGTTCCAATCACTTACTACCCCGGCCAGCACTGACAGAACGGCACTTCCAACTTCAACTGCAAGTGCTGGTGTGCCGAATGTTGATGTCACGGACATGAGTGTACCAAGGAATGTTTTGGGTGGGACTGAGAGAAGGGCTGAAAGTGAGGCTCCACGGCAATCCACCAGAGACCAACGCAAGCCTGCGTGGCTTGCCCAATATTACTTACAAAACATTGCAGTGACGGTGTGCTGCCCCTTTTTGGGAGGAAGGGATGTTGTGTTGTGTAATGTGTAATGTAATGTGTAATGAGTGCACAGTAAACCAGTGCGGACTTGCTTTTCAGGTTCTCCGACAACAGCGTGTTTCTACAGTGAAGGGCAGGGAACGGCAGAGACAGCGGATGACAGCCGAAGCTGAGTATTTACCTGCATGGTTCTTTTTCGTTTTGTGGGGTTTTTCAGCTGAGATGACGCGTATAAAGCTGGTACAGTGTGGTAGCTGTCCGCGGCAAGTAGACGCAGAGGAGCTTCGGTGGAATGGCGGTGAGGCAGACGAAGGGGGAGGTTGGGAGGTTTGTGTCGTTTATGCTTAGTGGTGTCACGGCTAGAACGCGTAGAAGCGGATAAGTCGGGGTTGGGTAGGCGGGTTGCAGAACTGGAGGGAGCGCTAGGTAATGAATGCGACGAATGGAGGGCCGTTGAGGGTAAGTTGGAAGCAGATGAGAGGAAGTTAGAAAGGAGCGCCCTTTCGCCAACAAATGACTAACACCTCGGCCCATGCAGCGAAGTGGAGGCAAGCACCGAGGTGACACAGGCGGTGGGAGCAACGAAAGGCAAGAGCTGCTCGCACGTGCTGCAAGATAGGCGAGCAAAACCAGTCGATAAGCCGGGTACCGTAAAAAGCATCACGTGACGGATGATAGCGTGGTAATCATTGCGGGAGATTCTAACATGAAGAGGAGCAGCTCTGCCATAGTGTAATGGGTAAAGGGAGATAATCGTGTGAAAGTGGGGCGTTTCCCCGGCAAACGATGCCGACGGTGATGACTGAAGCGAAGGGGCAGCTGGCCTTGTCCAGCAAAGCTAGAAACCTTGTGGTGATTGCCGCGGGGCTTAACGATGTTCTAAAGGGAGAGGAGGGAAAACTCGGCCAGGAGATAGCGAAGGGGGTAATGGAACTGCGGGTGACGGCCCCAAATGTCCTGCGTTCCAAATTTAGTATTCCCCAAATGTTCTCATTGCTGTCTGCATCATGCCAGAGGTGAAGAAGCAGGGTATGCACACCGAACGGGCAGTACTCGCTGCTAACAGTGAGATCGTGAGGCGCGGCAGGGAACTTGGGCGTGAAGTGATAGACGTGAACAAGGTAGTAGGCAGCATCGGACATAGGCAAGCTTTTCAGTAGGACGGGATTCACTTCAGCCCCAGGCTAGGAAACAAGGTGGCGTGGCGTTTAGGTGGGAGAGCAGTAGCTTTTTAGGGGGCCAGGCGCACCTAAGGGAGGCAAACTAGAAGACAATGGGGAAGTGAGGGACACATGCATACTCAACGCTGGGAGGCCGCCAGGCCTAGAGCTAAACGGAGAACCTACAGACGTAACTGAGAACGTTGAAAGAAGCGATTTAAGTAGAAACAATGAAGTGAACAATTTTGTAAAAGACACGAATAGACCACACCCCGTAAGCAGAAAAGCAAAAACAACAGCAATAAATGTTTAATTGGCTACGTAAATACGCATGGAGGCAGAAAGCCTGATGAGTGGGCTGAAATTCAAAACCAACTTGAACGGGAAGAAATAAACGTGTACGCTTTAGCCGAGACTCACCTTCCAGACCTAGAAGCCCCACCTGTCATAGACAACTATGCCTGGGAAGGTTGCAACAGGACTACAGGAATGAAGAGAGGGGGAGGTGTTGGCATGCTCATTAAACACGGGACCGACTGGCAGAGAGTGCATGAAAGCTGTAAAGGTCATCAATGAGTTATAGGAACCATACAGGGGGAAAATACATGGATAGGAGCGGTGTATCTGTGGACCGGGAGTAGTGCTAGGGAAGAAAATGACTAAATGTAAACTGTTTGAGAAGAGATATAAACGAGTTCAAAGATTCGGGTGAAATAATCTTAGTTGGATATATGAATGCCCATAGAGAAGGTTTGGATGGATACACTGACCACAACGTTTCTCTAGTGATAGATCTATGTCAGAAAAACCGGCTTGTAATAGTAAATACGGAAAGCAAGTGTGACGGACAAATAACGTGTGAAAGCGATAACAGGTAGTTCAGCATAGACTACAATTTAATATCCGAGACAGGATACGAAAGGTTGAATGCGGATAGATGAAAGTGGAACAGACAGCTTCGGAAGCGACCGCAAGCGGCTCACCTTGGACTTTGGTAGCGCAACCCAGACAGATTTAGAAATAGGTACAATAGGAGGAACTAATTTGAACAATGAGCAGTTAAAGATCATCGCTGATAGAGTGGAACATGAAATCAATAAATACCCACAGATAAATTGGGATTACGACGGAATAGTTGCGTTCATAAATGGTTTATTTGAATGAAGCAAAACAATGAAACCGATGGAAAGGGAAGAGAAAGCCGAGAAGCTGGTAGAATAAGAAAATAAAAGAGGCCATTGACCAGCGAAGGAAGGCGTCGAGAGAACATAGAGAAGCAAAAAGAACTGCTATGGAACCGGAGGTACTGAAGGAGAAATGGGATATCTACCGGGGGAAAAAACCAGAAATGCAGAAAATGGTGCAAGCAAAGATCAAGCAGAAAAGCGAAAAATGTATGGCAGAAATACGGAAGACGGACAAAAGCGCATCAAAGAAGTTTTGGAACTATGTAAAATTACTAACCTCAAAAAAGGATATGCATAAAATATTCTTGATTTATGAGGAGAGGAAACATTTAGAAGGAGAGCACGCGATGGCGCATATTCATGTAGTGATTAGTGAGACGTTTAGGGCAATAGTGGTAGGGAAGCCTGCACCGATAACATCAGCACCACAGAAGACTGCAAAACGGGAATAGGTTGAGCAACCTTGATTGGAACAAAGCAGAGAAAAAGGCAGAGCAGTGGGCCCGTACGGAATACCAATGCAACTGGTAAACCTGCTTGGACCTAAAAGTAAGGAATCGTTTATGAGGGCATTAGATAAGGTGATAGACACCAAACAAATACTAGAGGACTGGCTAGAAAGTAGGATGAATTTAATATATAAAGGCAGAGGCGGCAAAGCCAGTATTGATTCATACAGACCACTCACAGTAGCGTCAGTGGTGTATAGATTCGTAATGCAGGCGATAAAATCAGAAATTCAAGCATGGATGGAAGAAAATGAAATACTTGAGGAACTGCAGAATAGATTTAGGCAAGACAGGCGACTGGACGACAATTTGTTCGTGATAACGCAATGCATTTAAATTGCGAAAGCACAGAATAGACCATTATGGATTACGTTCTTGGTCATTAAAAGGGCATAAGACAACGTAAACAGAGAACGGCTGTGGAGAATGCTGAAACTTCAGGGATTAGATAACGAGTTATTACAGTTCCTTATATCAATCTATAAAAACAATAGAAAGCACCTTACATGGGAAGAGCAGAAATGCGCCCAGCAGGTCAACATCCATCAGAGACTGAAACAGGGATGCCCTTTGAGCCCAATACTGTTCATGCTTTACATGGCAGGGTTAGAAAATAAACTGGAAGAAACAGGGTTCGTACAGGTCCTTGAAAACCTTCAAAACCCTTTAAATTGAAAATTAAGTTGTCAAGGGCCTTGAAAGCCTGGAATTTTTCCTTCTTGAAAACCCTTGATTTATTGGGCAACAAAGAGAAAACCCGATTACGTGACTGGGTTTTCGTGGCTTATATCAGTGTGGGCCGGCACACTCCCCATCCAAAGGATGCTTTCTACAATTTAAAGACAGCTTGGTGGTGCAGTAGTGCTGCTCTGTACAGACTTTTCAATTTAAGTGAGCTCGGGAGCACAGGTGGGATGCTTTATACAATGGCTTGTACGGAATGAAATCCCGGCATCCGAAGAGGCAGAAATTCGCATTGGTCCGCTTCCAATTTTCAATACCGGGTTCTGCATTACCTCACACTGTTATTCATTTTACCTATCTTCCCGTTGCTGTGCCCCGCCAGAGCTATGCCCCACTAAGCTTCGAGAACGAACGGTGCTGACACTCCAGGGTGAAACAGAAATGAGCACAGTTGAGCAAAACTCTGAATGTGACAACACAGCGCATCTAGCTCGTAAGCTTTACCGGAATATTTTATTTTGACGGTTGTGTTGCTGGGCTTTCTGGCAGAGCCAGTGGAGTCGTCAATACCCTACACCGTTAATGAACACAGAAATTTGGAGAATGAGAATGTCAGGGGGAATTAAGTTATGTTCCCTGCTAATCGAGTTTGTGTATTAGGAGCATTTTCAGAGCTCGAAAAAATACAAGTTGGTATGGCTTTTGTAAAGATCTCTTAGTGGGGGTAAACTTTTCCACTTTCAAAGCGTGGATCTGTGTCAAAGACATTTTTCTTGAGGTCATTTTCTCAGATGTAAAGAAGCAAACATTTAGCATGTGAAAATACTAGGGGAACGTTAGTACACGTGCTTCCCTGCACCCTTGAAAAGGCCTTGTCAGGGCCTTGAAAGTCCTTGAATATCCTTGAATTCTTGTTCCTGGGTTATGTATGAACCCTGAAGAAAGTCAAGTAGGGTTTAGCCTAACCCATATGCTGCAAGGCGATGTGGTACAATAGCGTATTCCGGGAATGTTATACGCAGACGACAGTGTTCTTTGAGCTGATAACCAGACCGATATGCAACGGCTAATAAATATTAGCGGCCAGGAAGCCACCAACCTGGGGTTAAATTCAGTGTAGAAAAATCAGGATTAATGGTTTTCAACGACGCTGCCGCAGTGTCTGAACACACAGATAGCGTGATTTCTTTCCATGCAAGCCAAAATGACGCGTGGCTTAGTACAAAAACAAATTTGGTAAAAATGAATTTTCAAGACATACCAATAGCGTGCCACTATATGAACTCTACCAAGAGCATTTTTTTTCAATTTTGCACGTTCAGGTTCATATTTCGTGTTCGAGTGTCATTTGACGCCGATAGTACAAGGCTGAGAAATTGAACATCAGAAAGGAAAATTTCTACGATAATTCCCAGGGCAGTGCTTTGCTTTTTGAGGCTATAGCAGGATGCTTGCGAACTAAGACCTTTGTGGGGAAGTATTCACAAAATGATGGGGTATGCGTGGTCTGCGAAAAGAAACAGAAACCATGCGGCACATAGTGTTAGAATGTGAGGGTATCCATCCAAATTTACACGAGAGAAATATTCGGCTTCTAGAAGCCCTAGGATTATAGGGTAGCACAGACGAAGTTAACTTCAAGGCTGTCGAGCGGACGAAAAGAAGATTAGAATGCTGGTGGACGAAAAGCTGAGGGGAATATTGCCTAGGACAGTTACCACCTGTAACAGAAAAAAAAAAGTATTTTGTGCCTAATAAGCTTTTTGTGCCTGCCTTATGCGGCGCTAGTATTGAACCGGGAGTGTAAAACATAGGTATATTAGTCCTTTTTGATAAGATGACATGTCATCACCCCGCTACAAATGGGAAACCAATAGCAATCAACCAATCGATCATGTAGTTCTGTTCGTGCCACCAGGTGGCGCACAGTTATAAGGTGGCAGGGCTGAGAAAATGAACATCAGAAAGGAAAATTTCTACGATAATTCCCAGGGCAGTGCTTTGCTTTTTGAGGCTAGAGCAGGTTGCCTGCGAACTAAGAGTTTTGTGGGGAAGTATTCACAAAATGATGGGGTATGTGTCGTCTGTGGAAAAGAAACAGAAACTATGCGGCACATAGTGTTGGAATGTGAGGGTATCCATCCAAATCTACATGAAGGGAATATTGGGCTTCCAGAAGCCCTAGGATTTAAGGGTATCACAGAAGAGGTTAACTTCAAGGCTGTCGAGGAGACGAAAAGAAGATTAGAATGCTGGAGGACGAAAAGCAGAGAGGGGAATATTGCCTAGGACAGTTACCACCTGTAACAGGGAAAAGAAAGTATTTCGGGCCTAATAAGCTTTAGTGCCTGCCCTAAGCAGCGCTAGTATTAAACCAACAGTGTAAAACATGGTTATATTAGCCCTTTTTGGTAAGATGACATGTCATCACCCCGCTTCAAAGGGGAAACCAATAGCAATCATCATCACCGTCATCATCATCATCAGCCAATGTCCATTATTATCATCAGTAGCCACATCCAGGTTATAAATAGCGTGTAACAATAATAAAGGCTCTCTTTTCTGTGGGTACGAGGTGGCGTCTGCATCTATCTTCCAGGTATGGTGACTCGGTGGCGTCGGGTACAACAAAATGTATTCAAGAGCTTGCATTTGAACTGCGCGACACAAATTTTTTGTTTTTGCTAAAACATCTTGTTTCAACAGAATTTGTACCGTTCTGTCGTTATCAATAAATGCATCATTGCATAACTCTGTCACATGGCAAGTCTAATGCCATTCAAATTGAATGACATTAGCTGTTAATGACATTTGGTTTGGCCATGCGGTTAATGTTAATGACATTTGTTAATGACGGCGATACAAATGTCACTTGACTGTCTTTCGCTAGTGATAGCGGAGACGGTTAGCGATCTCGCGAAACCGTAAAATTTTATTCCAAGTGCATGTGGAATATTTAAATACATATTTTTTAGAAACAACAAAAGATTATTTAAATTACAAAAATAAAATCACCGGTTGAGGTGGCATCAGTAGACAACACAAGCCGAGACAAGTCCGCAAGAAGCCGTATTGAAGTATGCGCGCATTGGAGACGAGGTATTTCTTTTTGTTAATACTTCTTTGTTTATTTTATTTGAAAAATAACACAAAGGGGAAATATAAGTTTACTTTTGTTTACTACTGAACTTTCCTCTCTAGTGACGCGCCACTGCTGTAGAGGTTGTTTATATGGCTGCTGAATGAGCTCCCGAACCTCAGTTAGCCGTAAGTGTCGTTCGTCTGAAATGTTGTTCGGTATTCTCGTGTAGCGCCGAAGTAATGACATTTAGAGCGAATGTCATTTGCTCTAAATGTCATTAGATCTGCCGTGCGACAGGGGTGTGATTAGTCTTTGCAGGCACAATCATCAGCACCATCAGCAGCACGCGCGTCGCTTTGCTGTGCGCGGTGTTTACACACGGGAATTTGGTTACAGCCGTCCACACCTACGTCGCAGAGAAAAGGCGCCTATCCTGTTAGCCGCTCTTCGTGAATTTAGTTCAGCTCTTCACCGACAAAAGAAAAGCCTTTTCTTCCAAATTCCCGAATTTCCTTTTTTCGCAGATTCCCGCATAGTGCTATATTTCTATATTTGTTCCTATATTTGTTGTGCGATTATTAAAATTTTTTCTAAATCTTAGTTTACTAATCGGGCACGTTAGCCCCAGTAAAGCTCCCGATTCTGGCCAATCCTCAAAGTGGGTATGCCCTAAAAACGAAGGAACAGCAACAAGAAGGGTACGGGCAAGCTCTGCGGTGCCATTTTATCGCCAGCGTTTGAGGTGAGCCACACCGTTCTCTCCTGACCTTGCCGAACGCGTCTCAGGTTGGTCGCCTTGACGGTCTTTATGGTCTTTCGGCTAGCAGCGAGGTTTGCCTGGCCCTGAGGCGCACTAGCAGAGCCGCGTCCCTCCGTATATCGCTAGGTTTTATAAGGTGCGTCGTTTCGCTACAGTGGCTAGCACTGTAGTTTCGCAGCTGTCGTCTCGTGACTGCATTTCGAGCTGGTCACGCCCGCTAGGCCTAATTTTTTTCCGCGCACCCTAAGGCAGCTGACGTTTCGTAAGACGGTCCTTGGCGCAGTTTTCCAAATGGCGTTTGGGGGGAATGTATAGTCGAGTCTCGTACCTTCTGTTTTCGGTGTCCGAAAATCCTGTGTTTTGTGAACTACGTTTTTGGTTGGATTTTCTCGCTGCACCTGTAGCGTAGGTAGCTGTGATGTGCGGTTACCACTGTTGCCCAATTACATGCCTTCAAAATTTGTCGCGCTCATACATATGCACCCACGGCCCTCGCTTTTCGCGCAGTTGTAAAAAAAGTTGCTAAATTATCCGTTCCAGTGAGGTCTGCCTGGGGGTATCACATGAACTTGTTGTTACTGCTGGTCCCACACCACTTCTATCCGCGAACGTGCCTCTCTCGCCGCTCGTTGCGGCTGTGGCCTGTACCACCGTTCAATTTTTGAGGCGGGACACTTGCTCGTGGCTACGTGCTTGAGAGATTCAGATGTTAGCGCTTGATGCGCAGTGTGTAGAGGAACGTGCGTTGACTGATTGCAATTTGATCATGTTGACTGATTTAATTTGTGGACTGTTGTAATTTACAATATTTAATCAGCCATTTTGTCAAGCCTCTGGTGGTTCCCATTAGTTAAGTAGTGTATAACTCCGCCGATACGACGGCCCCGAATGTCAGCGCGCGTGCGCGTTCTGAAAGGCGTTTGTGCTCGATGCATGATATCATCTGCTCTTTCTAGCGTAGTGTCACCGTTGCAGTAATTTATAAGCCGACTAAGATAAAAAAAATCACGGAGATGACTCGCATCACGTTTAAAATACTCGCATTAACGCGCTCTTTGTGCCACGCGGAGGAACGGCCAGCTTCGGTAATGAACTGCCGTGGTCGTTCTGAAGTATATTTGGGGGTACACTTGAGAAATGTCTACCGAGGAAAGCTTCAAATTTTTTCATCAAGTGGTGTTGTTATACATTAAAGTTCTTAGTTTGTTCAAATAGTTTCGTGGTTCAATAACTGATTGGCTGGTAATTTGATATGTGTATCTTATGGATAACAGAATCTTTTTGGCTGGAGAAATTATTGTTTAGTGCTTCCATGCTAATACAATCTTCTTTTTTCTTGCCATTTTTCATGTTGTTTTGAAGGTAAGTCGTGAACTGCTCAACCAGCTGCTGAGCGTGCAAATTTCTTATTCTTACGCTTATGGCACTTAGCCCTATAACACACTTAGTGATTTTATTCACAATATGCAAGAAAATTAGTATCACCTACAGTTTAATGCAATACTTTTGCCAGAATATTTACGTGGTTTGCGGACTATGCAATATTCTCTATTTTTCCTAATGAACGGTGACAGTCTTCGCTGGTTGCTCGTTGCAATTTTGGTATATCTGCGGATAAATGTTAATCACTAATTCTTGCGGTTGGTTTTTGTGCAAGGTCTACTGTAGTACACGAAAACCATGCGAAGACGAAGTTAGATGTTGAATGACACTTGTTTATGGAGTGTCACCTCTTGGATAGCACAAAGTGGCGAACACCAGGTATTAACGGAGTTTTTCCACAGCTGCCCCTGTAGCTTACTTGATCTGGGGTCACATTTTTCATCGTGAATTGTAATGCTGTTCATGTATAGTCTTGCCGCGATCTGCATATGATGGGGTCTCAAACACGTACTGCAGTGAATTAGCAATAAAGAATTCTGCGTGCCTGGTGCATATACAATGTTCAGTTGTGTTTTCACAATGCGGAAGTAACAAAGCGGCATATTGTAAAGGCGGTGGGAACTGCTTCTTGTATGGTGTTCTGGGGAAATGCTGCGATTTGTGAAACCACTGGGGTGTTCCGAGGCTGCTTCGTTTACCTCACTGTGTGCTTGCTACCCCGCGATGTCAATGGGGCTGCTTAGTAGACCGTGTTACGCTGTGATGGACCTCGTTAGATCAGCCTCAATAGTGGGTGGTCTCTTTACGATAATAACTGGAAAAATGATAGACATTGAACTAAATCTTCGCGCACCGTTTCTTTTTTTAACATTGTGGGTCCGGCACTGCAGTTGCGCTGAACAGTGATTGTCATATTTATTTTAAAAGTATTGGCTTGCTACAGTCAAACCTTATAACGAAGCGCTGAAGGGACCCGGGAAACTTTTCTCTTGTAAGCGCTTGGTTAGGGATTTCTCAACAATGAAGGCATCCTTCGGCACCAATCAACGCTAAAACAACGATGAGGAGAGACGTTGTTGAAACCAACCTACTGGTTGCGTTCAGTGTCCTTTTAAAATTGCGAACGGTGATGTTAGCAGCGAAGCTGCCTGGTGCTTCCCAATCACAAGGCTAAGCTTCTTAGAACTCCTCAAAGCCTTCAGATTGATTCCGGTACACGCCAAATCACTTTTTCCGTGTTCCCCTGCTTGCTCCGCTTGTTAGAACCTTTTCTTACTTTTGAACTCTGAGCACTGCCAAGAGGGTGCGCCCCGAGCGCTTATTTTGTCACGACGTATGTCTTATTTTTTAAAGCAAAAACAAGCAGCCGTCTGTTTTTAACTAAAGCAATAATGCTTGACTGCTGTTTGATTGATTGGGGAGTTTAATGTGCCGACGCTGCACACGCGACGAGGCGCACTGTAGTGAAGGGCTTCGGAATAATATTGGCCACCTGGGGATCTTTAACGTGGCCTGCAATCCCGAACACACAAGCGTTTTCAGCTTTCCGCGTCCATCAGAAAAGGAGGCGCCGTGGCCGGGAGCCTAAAAAAACAACGCAAATATTGCTTATGAAATAATGTAAAATGTGCGCACTATTTCCATTTTGCTCAATGGTGCTGACAAGTGTAAACATTGCTACCAGATTTAGTAGTTTAGGAAAGCTTAAAGCATCTCGTTGAAGCATTCTTTTAACTTGCTTCAGCTGTGCTTACTCTCCAATCGCTACGCTGTGCTCTCTAAACATCGCCGTGACCGCGTTATTACATTTCGTACCACGAAAGCCTCACCGAAGACAAGCTTCGCGGTTAGAATTAAAATTAACAAGAATCACCAGAAATTTGAATGGGCAAGCGATGTCTTTGTCTTCATGAGTCTTCTTTGCGCTTGCAGGTTTTCCCTCGACTGTTACGAACCAACTCGCAGATCCCGCTCCATTTTCTGCAGCAGTTCCCCAAAATGCTGCTGTTCGTCGTTGCAGCACTTTGTATAAGTGCTGCTACAACAATTCAAATTGACACTAGGGATGGTGGCTACGTAGGTGTGAAGGTATCCATCCACGATCACGTGCCATACAACGAATCAATCGTGGATAATATCAAGGTAATCCAAATTATCGTGTCGATAGACGCCCACTCGTGTCCTCCTGCTATAAAATCGGAGCGAAACAAGGAATTTCAGTGGTTTTGCACAAGCGGTGGCTGAAGCACTTAAGCGAAGTGCTTTGTGGAGTTGTGACAGGATCAGGTTATCGCAAAAAAGTGTAACTGCAGTCAGTTAGGCTGCTAATGTCAGAATATATGTAACATGTAAGTAAAAAGTTAGTGATTAATTTTGTGAGTGACTTGGGGGGCAAATAATTTAGTAAACGTAAAATAAAGTAAGGAAGTTAGGAAGGAAGAAATGCAAAGATAAAAGCAGTGCCGTTGACATCCCAGTGTGCGATCCAGAGGGCTCTCTGTCGTATGCTGGTTAATGATAGTAAAGCTGCAGGGGGGGGGGGGGTATTTTGTACTCTATGAAAGTCGCGGAGTACGCCCCATGTTTGCGTGTAGATGTCAACATAAAGAACGAAGGCGGCAAAGACTAGCGCGCCTTCAAGGTCGTCTTGCGTCTTCAAGTAAAGCTCAAGCTGCATTCTAATAACATACACAAATCTCGACTAAACAACGTTTGGGTACACTCCGCTGGCATCTTTAGTAGTGGAATGGCGAGCTGTTACTCTGAATAATTTTCATAGAATAAATGCCCAACACGTAGCAGAAAACGCACAAAATGAAGATGAGGGGCAGCCCTGTAGGATTTGAAAAAAACAGCTAATGGTATTTTGCTTGTCGTTTTTTTCTTTCTGCACTAACCTCTATATTCCGGGAGTTACTATATGTTTGTGTTGAAACTTATCGTTGCTTTGTTCCTTTAAGAGCCAGCAACACTGACTGCTGTTGACATGTCTAAATGCGATACCAAAGGTTAGGTTCCCATTGAAACAAATGGGCTGATTGCTGCACTGAACGACTAAGATAAAAGCTCGTGAACACTTCGACGATGAGGGGCAGATAGAAGGTGATAGCTGAGGGGAGGCCATGTTAAGCAGTATCTAGACAATTTAAATACCTGCACTTGGGTAAGAGAAATGGGCAACGGGGGAGCAGAAAGAGAACGGTGAAAGCTTGAAGTAGAACAAAAAGAAATGCGCCCGGTGTTGAGACACCGAGCATTCAAGTGATGCAGGTTTTACTGTGCAAACTTTTGTGCAAGTTTATCGTTTGGAGGAAGGGTTCGGGTGCCTCCATAACCTAGCACGCCAATGACAGAGACAAGGTTGCCCAGGGTTGACTAGAACTGCTGATTTGCGTTGAAGTACGGGGCTACTACCATAAAAAGTGTTTATTACTACGCTTTACTTGAAGTGCCGTTGAAGTAGGAGGGAGGTCTCTAGAGCTCCCAGAAGAAGTTATACGGGAAAACTATAAATGCAGCGCACAGAGAAAACATGGAATGGTCACTTGCGTCACGTCAAGGGCATGTTCCTTGGCACGAAATGACTACAGGGTCAGGTCATGGCCCCTGATGCGAGCACGTATGAGTTGCTATGTGTAACGCCTGTGCAGTAAATAGTTTGCTTTGGAACCTCGTATAGAACCGGTCCAGAACCACAGATGTCCAAGTAATATTGTCCTGTAGGGTTGAAAATGCCGTGAGCCTTACGTTCTGCCCTTCAGCTACCTATTATTCTACACCGTACTTTTTTACATTTTCATGGGAACAGAGAGGTAAGCGCAGGTGACGATTTTCGGGACATATACGCACTGTACAGGTGCCCCAAAAGGTAAATGAAGCACGGGTTTGAAATTACAGTAATTTTTATTTTCTGCGGACGCGAGCATAAATAAAATATGTGTGGCCCGATTTTGGAGTGACTTCCTTGAACGGTCGTTTAGAGGTTGCTGGCTAAGCACATGGTGGAGAAATCCACCCTAAAATCTCCAACCCATGCTTTGTTTACGTTTTCAGGCCCCTGTACATGCTATACGAATAAGCAAAGCAGTTGCAAACTTCATCACCACTTAAGCAGAGCTTTGTACATGTCTTTATTGTCTCTTACTCGCGCAGGTGTTGTTTCGTGCTGCCTCCAAATTTCTACACCAGGCAACAAAAGGCGCTGTTTACTTTAAGAGTGTGAGGATTGAGTTTCCACTCTCGTGGCCCAAGAGACGCAGCGCCCGGGCCCTGTCATCCAGCTCGTTCGAACGGAGCGACGTCCGCATTACCTTCAAAGCAAACACAACTGGTGACATGCCATTCACGCAACAGCTAGAAATGTGTGGCAAACCTGGAGATTTCATCCAGCTAACTCCCGGATTCTTAGCGCAAACCCAAAACAGGACGGCGTGTGGGTCCAACTTCACAGGCAAGTCCATTTGCACCTCTCAACGCTGTTTTAAATGGGAAATAAAAACGTAGAAGTTGGGTTCATTAAAAAGACTGCTTTGTCCTCATAACGATGAGACCAATTATATTTTAAGCTTCAAACAATTCGAGATAATCAGGAAAAGGGTGCAGCGCTGGTGTAGAGGTAGAGCGTCCTCCTCTCGTACAGAAGGACCGAGGTTTGAATCCCGGTGCCGCACAATTCCAACCGGATTAAAAAACATCCTCGTGTTTATGGAATGGCAGAAGGGGGCTTGGGGTAAGGCCCGATCCTGGCGACCATTGGCGGCATCATGCTCCCTAACCAGAGCAAGATTCGCCCCTCTGGTGTAGTAATGGCAACAACCTCTCATGAACACGCCATTTAACCCTGCGCCCTCAGTCTTCAGTGGCTGCGAAGCAAGTGACCACAGCGATGGTCAGGCCTGTGGCGCAGCAGGGCTAAGAATCCCTGGATCCGGAAAGGCCGTCATTTGAATCTCAAGCTGGACGTTTAACACGAAAACGTTATTTAGCGATACGAGCCTAGCGGTGTTCGAGCAATCAGAGGACATTAAATGGGATCTAATAGGGCTTAGCGAGTGCAGGACAGCTGAAGCCTATACAATGCTCACAAATGAGTACGTCGTATCTTACCGGCGTCTAGTAGACAGGAAAGAACAGAGGGGGATTTCTAGTCAACAAAAGCATAGCGGCCAACATAGACTTATACTTTGGCATTAACGAAAGTGTAGCCGGTATTGTAATTATGCTGAATAAGAGGTACAAATTCAAGGTGGTACACGGCTACGCACCTACATCCAGGCACAACGATCTGGTAGTTGAACGCTTTTATGAAGATGTGGAATCGGCGATGGCTGAAGTAAAAACACAGTATGCCGAAAGAATGGGAGACCTGAGTGCTAAAGTAGGCAAGAAGCAGGCATGAAGACAAAGCAGTTGGGAACTATGGCCTGGGTTGTGCAAATAACAGAGGTGGCTTATTAGTCGTGTTCGCCGAACGGAATCATGTATGCATCATGAGTACCTTCCTGTGCAAACGGGAGAGCCGGAAGTGGACGTGGAGGGGCCCCAATGGAAAGCATAAACGTGAAATGGGCTTCATACTATGCGATGACCCTGGCGGCGTGCAGGATGTGCTCGGAAGCGGGAGGTTTAGTGACCAATATATGGTCATATCTCGAATTACTCTAGCTTTGAGGAGGGACCGTAACAAGCTAGTACAACAGAAGCCGATCAATCAGCTATAGTAAGATGGAACGTTGAAGAATGCAGGATCGCACTGCAGAAGTTATATTCAGATCTAACCGAGGTAGCAGAGTTTACGGCACAGGAAGCCTGTGAGAATCCTAACACGCATTATCACGGCGTGTGCAGGAGAAGTAGGAGGTACGATCATTAGACAAGATAATGGTAAACATTCCCAGGAAAGGAGATTTAATCAAAAATCGGCAAACCATGTTAATCTCCACCCCAGCTGACAGAAGAGAACTAGCAGGGCTTTTGAAGTTAATAACCGTAAGACAGCTGACATACACCATGAATAATATGGAGAGGGTCAGGCATGCTGTAAAGATTGAAGGCAACCTGCTAGCAGTAAAGAAGCGTCTAGGCATGGTGAAAAATCAGATGTATACATTTAAAGACAAGCAAGGCAATGTTATCCCGAATAGGGATAAAATAGTTATAGTACCCGAGGAGCTCTAGAAAGATCTGTACAGTAGCCGAGACATCGAGGATAATAACCGAACGAGGAAGTAGTTCAGAGGAGATAGACATCCCACCAGTAACGACAGAAAAAGTAAAAAAAGGCTTTGAAAGAAATTCTAGGAAGCAAAGCACCTGGTGAGGATCGAATAACAGTAGACCTCTTGAAGGATGGTGGGCAACTTGTACTAGAACAACTGTCAAACCTGTACACCTATTGCCTAATGACCGCGGGTGTACCGGAATCTTGGAAGAACGCGAACATCATACTATTCCGTACGAGAGGGGACATGAAGGACTTGAAAAATTACAGGGTGATAATTTCACTGTCAGTCGTCTACAAGGTACTTACCAAGGTAATAGCTAACAGAATTTCTGGCACCTTAGATTTCGTCCAACCTAATGAACAAGCAGGGTTTCATAAAAGACTTCTCAACAATGGACGATATTCATACGGTCAATCAGGTGATAGAGAAATGTACGGAGTATACTCAACCCCTTTATACAGCCATCATAGATTATGAGAAATCATTTGACTCGCTCAATAGTTCAGCAGTCATTAAGGCATTTCGGGATCAGGGTGTAGACGAGAATTACGTTAGAATACTGGAGGATATCTACAATGGGTCAACAGCGACCATCGTCCTCCATAAGGAGAGCAGTAAAATACCTATAAGGAAGGGCATCAGACAAGGAGACACAATCTCTCCGATGTTATTCACAGCATGTTTACAAGGATATTAAGAACACAGGTGCGGGTGAGGGTTAATGGAGAATACCTCAGCAACGTCAGATTTGGCGATGACATTGCCTTGCTAAGTAACTCGACCAGGACGAATTGCTGAGCATGCTTACCACAATGGACACAGCGGTTTCAGATATGTGGCGAGGCCGTGGAGTGGTAAGCAAATATATCTACTTAGGCCAAGTAGTGACCCCGGATACCAACCATGAGGCAGAGACAAGGATAACAATGGGGTGGAGTTCACTTGGCAGGCATTCTCAGATAATGAATGGCGATCCTACCATTGTCCCTGAAGAAGAAAGTGTATGACAGCTGCATTTTACCGGTACTTATCTAGGCGGCAGAAACTTGGAGGCTCGCTAAAAGGGTTCAACTTGAATTGAGGACGAGTCAGCGAGCAATGCAATGGAAGATGATAGGTGTAACATTAAGTGACAAGAAGAGAGCGGAGTGGGTCAGGGAACAAACGTGTGTTAAGGACATATTAGTAGAAATTAAGAAGAAGAAATGGACGTGGGCAGGGCATGTAATGCGAAGGTAAGATAACCGTTGGTCATTCAGGGTAACAGAGGTGGATCCCTAGAGAAGGCAAGCGTGGTAGAGGGTGGCAAAAAGTTAGGTGGGCAGATTACATCAAGACGTTTGCAGGGATAAATTAGTCGCAGTTAGCACAGGGCAGGGATAATTGGAGGTCTACGGGAGCGACCTTTGCCGGCAGTGGGCGTAGATAGGCTGATAATATGATGATGATGATGATTGAAAAGAGATGAAGCAGTGCGGCTCCCCAGCCACTTTCTGGGTCGGTCTCTATGACGTCACAGGATCTTGTTCGTGCGATTGGAGGGCGCCGACGAACCCACTGCTGAGAAGCATGACAGTGGAGTTGCAGGGGGTGCCCTGGTTCTATTCGAGGCATATAACTTGAATGCTATGGGAAAGTTTAACCTCTGAAAAATTTATGTATCCACTCTATGACGTCACCGTCGACGTCACTTAGCGATAAAGTAGAACGTTTTTTAATATTTGTGCATTTTTTGGCCAGAACACGTCTTGGTGACCAAAGTAGAGTTAGTGAGTTAGCAAAGGCTCTCCTTTCAAATCTAACGAGTGTGTATTTTGTCTGCACGGCCCCTTTAATTAAGCAAAAGTGGTTTAACCGGGATTGAATTGAGAGGGAAAGAAAGCTTGCACAGCACCCCCTTTAGAACGCACCAGATGGACTGCCTTGAATGCGGCAGACGGTGTGAAGGCAGACGCTTTCTTGTTTCGCGCTGAGACTAATGAACAATAAGCAGTGGTTTAAGTGACAAAGGCATTAGAACGAGAGATCGAATCCCAGCCTTAACCGGAGGATCCAACGGGCCGTATAGGTACTATTATGAGCTATATGAAAGGAACACAGGAACGCGCGGCAAACAGCCTCGAAACAGACTCGGAGAGATACGCGGATGGCGCTGTGAAAATCAAAGGAGAAGGAGGGCGCTCTTCCTACCAACTGTTGGCACTCCCACCAGGCAGGGATTTCCACAAGGCAGCAGCTTGCGTTATTTCGCCGATAATATGGTATCGTCTGACAGCCGATAAGACGCACGGCGGGAATGGGAACAGTTGTTCAAACAGCGTCCGCCTTTCCACTTTGTTTCTGACGGCGGCCGCTGCGTATCACGCATAGCTGGGTCTGGGGGTGTTTTCTATGCGTTCCTGTGTTCCCTTTCATATTGCTCATAATAGTACATTGTGTTATATTTGCAAGGTAAATGTCGAGTCGCATTAACGCGCCCTTTATCAATATTTGCCTAGTGGCCACTGTCTGAATAGTTTGTAGTGTGCAAATGTGCAGTTGGTGAAGGCCACTTGAAATTAGTGCGGTGATGTCAATATAACTAGAATTTTTTTTCAGCGGCGTTCTTTGTGCATGCTGAATGGGATTATAGGGCAGGCACTCTTTGAAGCGACAAATTATCCCTGTTTAAACACACTTTTTGACGATGTGGGTATGTGGTCGTTCCAGCGTACATGCTCGTGCACGAGTGGGCCCACTTCAGATATGGCGTGTTCGACGAATTCGGCAATCCCTGGTCACAAAAGTACCCGCCTGTTTACTGTCAGAATAACGCGGTGAGTACGTTTGTGACGGTCACAGGGAGTGAGAAAAGCCCTTTTATGTCCCTTGGTCACTTCCCTTGCAAAGGCTCATGTGCACAAAAACAAAAATGAATTCTTGCTCGACCTCTCAACTGTGACGGTCGCATGGGGTGAAAAAAGCCCTTTTATGTTCATGGTTACTTCACTTGCACGGCTCATGTGCACAAAACAAAATGCTTCTTGCTCGAACCCTTTCTTCATTACACAGGTAATCGCTTACGTGTCTAGAATGTCCATAGGGACACGTAATGAGAAAGAATGGAACTCCGTCTTTCTATAGACGTATGTATTTGAGATTGATTCAAACAATACTACTACTTTATAATATACTCAACTTTGGAACTAGTCAACCCAATAACAAGAAAAGATGACTTCAAATCTAAGTAGTGTACTGGCTTTCGAATTATTGTGCTAATGCTAAAAATACCAACCGGTACAGGTATTCCCTGAAACAAAGGTTGGAACAATGTGCGCAACATGCGATTTCATCGAATAGTACGTATTCTGATGCACGCCCTACATCTCAGGGATGTACTAAAACGTGTTAACGCGTAAAATATTCGTGCAATCATAACTACGGACACCATAAGGCGATAGCCATTTACCACACAACATTGTACTACTTGCCTGGAATAACGTCTCGTTAAGAGCAAGGGATCTTGAGCTAAGGCTACGGCCTGGAGCTTTAGGAATTCGTATTATAGTGTTTCGATGCATCTTCAAACTCATGTCTGGCTCTTTTGTAAATACTGCAGGGGGGGGGGGCACATTTTAGCGATTTGACCTAAAACCTGTAGCACGTGAAAGGTAAAGGGTAATTACCTTGTGATCATCCGTTCGCCGGAAGCCGCTGTTCAAAACCCACAAACGACGCATACTACATTTGACTCCGGGGAAGCCGGGTAGGACTACTCAGTTCTAATGTTCGCCGGCCGTAGTATGTGGCCGGCAGTTTATTCAGGAGCACACAAAAAGACATCTTCACCGTCGGACGCGGGTTCGATTCCCGGCTGCGGCAGCCGCTTTTCTGATGGAGGAGAAAAGCAAAAAGGCCCATGTTGACGAGATTCAGCGCACTTTAAAGATCCCCAGGTGGTCAGAATTGGCTGGAGCTCTCCACTAAGGTGCGCCTCACCACCTGCGTTGCGTCGGCGCATTACACCGTACAATCAATTAACATCTTCTACGTCAGCCTAATGAATTCGACTGTGGGAAGTAGAGATGCGTCGCTCAGGAGCGAGCCGGATTTTTCGAGCCACATATTTTTTAAGAGCGGGAGAGCAGTGGCTCGGAAAGAGAGTGGCGGTTCTTTT
The DNA here is from genome assembly GCA_013339765.2 of Haemaphysalis longicornis. Lineage (NCBI taxonomy): Eukaryota > Metazoa > Arthropoda > Arachnida > Ixodida > Ixodidae > Haemaphysalis > Haemaphysalis longicornis. Next base: position 39,264,683 of record CM023457.1, on the reverse strand, counting down.
TGAGAGAGGTAGGCCCTTCTCGCCTGCTCAGTGATCCATGTGGATCCGAGCAAGCCCCAGCACAGCCAACCATGAAAGAAGAGCCGTCTGATCTGGGGGAACGAGTAGCCGGGTCAAATGAGCTGGCTCATTGGTGCGAGTTTTGCGCACTCTTCTGAGCCACTCAGCAGCGGCAGACCACGTCTTCGGCGGTGAATGACAGATTGGGAGGGCGCAATGGGAGCAGTTAATGAACTGCGTCTGCATTTTGAAAGTAAGAAAATAAACTCCTGTGATCTATATGATTCAGCACAGTTTTCTGCGCTCAGCTGTAGTCTGAGTCAGGAACGAGCCGAATCTTATGATCTGCTTACTGAGCCATTCAGCGGCGCTTCTGAGCTCATGGTGGCTCTATGCCCCCGGCGGATCTTCTGGAGCGTGCTTATCCGCGAGGAGCGGCTCTCAAAGAACCGCCGCTCAACAGCTGCTCGCTCGATCAGAGAACCGTGCTGAACCAGGTGGTTCTGGACGAAGTGTCGGCACATTCCGGTGGAGTTGGTAGAGGCCAGTGTTGTACAGAACGGCGTTACAAGGAACGGCGTTCCTGGAACTAGTTCCTTTTTGGAGGAGCGGAGGAACGCCACCGTTCCATTTACGGGTCGGTGGAACTGTAACGGTAACTCGTTAGGTTTTTGAAGAACGGCAGGAACGGCGTTCCTGCCGTTACATCGCTAGGATTTGGCTGTTTTTGATGCCAAGGCTCGAGTGCAAATATTCACAAGTCGCTACTGCGTTTCTGTTCCTATAAGCTGGTCAATTTGCCCGCCCTTCAGCCGTAAGTGCTTCCTCAAAGGTTGAAGACAGAAGAATAACCACGCAGCAGGCCGCAGCTTGTGCTTGCTTTCATGCTGGATGAACTTACACGGCGTTCGACAAGTAAATAGCGTAGCCGCGAGAATGTCTTTTACCTTTCATCGTTTGGCTGGAGAGGCCAGGACGCGCGTCTGTCCGATAGAACTGGTCCCTGGCGGGAAAAGATTGTCTAATACGGGATCCGGAGATTTCGGTGTGGGACATTTACGTGCAGGACGTTTCGGTGCGGACATTTATGTGCACGGACATTTTGGTGCATGACGTCTTGGCCCAGACTTTTTCAGTCACGGGATGTCCCAGGCATTCTTTGAAGATTTTAGGTTTAATATTGTAATTTCGTGACTTGATATGATTTTACGTTCGAGACTTGTGCTTCAACCGCCGTCTGTGGGAAACTAACGCTAAACCCTCGCGGAGCATTTCCACGTAAAACCCAATTTCTGTAGTATATGGTAAAAATTAACGTTGTTATTTTGCAACCGTTCAACCTTTTTTTTTATTTTACCATTCACGTGAACAACCCTACTACTTTAAGTGTTACCAAAGCGATTTGCTTTCACCTCACCCAAAGGTGCAAGGCGCTGCTGCTTTTAGTCCATCCTTTCCCCCCCCCCCTCCCCTCCACAGCAAAACATCCGCGAAAAAACAACAGAAAAACGAGGTAGATTAAGCGCGTGTGCATTTCGTTTTAATTATCTTCTCAATCAATCTCGTATTCGTTGCATTCGGTGTCGGTTCTACTTAAGACTAACCAGCCAACGATCGCACTTACGGTGGCGTTACTTAGGGGAGCTCGAGAAGGCTGAGCCCCGCCGGCTACCAGCCCCCTTGGTAGTGAGAGAGAGGGGTGACACTTGTGGTTCACCATTCACACAGAAGCACCACCGTGCTTGTGTTCCGTCACATCCGGTTATTCGCTTTTAGCCAATCGGAGCTCACTCAAAACGGTTCCAAATGGACACAAAACAGACCAGGGACGGAACTAGAAGTGGATTGCTTCCGAAGTGACGATCTTGTATTTAACCTGCTTCGCAACTTTGAAGGTCCGTTATCCGTTAGCCTGCTGCCTGTTTCACTGTTACTTTATACTATGCCTTCTAGACCGCCTATTCATTACACAAAATTACTTGCCACGAGGTAGTCCCATCTTCAAGTCTTGTATTTTCTCTAATAAATCTTTTCCGCAGGTGCAGCGGAACAGATGCTCAAAAAGTATCTCAACGGTAGAAAACACTGCGAAATGCAGTAGGCCTAACTGCACGGTTGACCTAGGCTGCAAAGGCAGAGGAAAACTATCGAACTTGTTTCCTGTTGAATCATCTATCATGTTCTTGCCCTACATGGGCAGCAACGTAAGTAGCATTTTAATCCATTCATCGAACCAAGACTCTGTGTGTAGCTCTGCTTCTAAACTACACAATACTTTTTTTGTATGCACTTCGGCAAATTCTCAGTCCTAGCGCTTCTTGTGCACACGGGAAAAACCTTTTTCGAAACTGTTTAAAAGCCGCTGTCGTCCTGCAGGGAGCCGTTTGAACCTGGCGTGCTATTCTCGAAGGCCCGAGATTAAGTGTAATTCGGGAAACACGAGCTGTAGCGACGCCCACGTAATGTAATGATATTTCGAGGCGGAGTTCAAGTGCTTTAAAATGCAATTCATGCACATTTTTCACTGCGTTCTCTCACTCCACTGCTGCACTAGTAGCTACTTGGGGCAAGCAAATCCAACTACATTACTTTGCCGCGCTTCTTACCCGCTTTTTGTCTGAAATTTGCCGTCCCAAGATTCAGTTTCTACCCATTTATGCCGTCGATAGCAGACAATGCAATCACGTTACTAAGGACGACTTGCAAAAAAAGAAAGTGGGTGATAGAAACGCGCTACACTCTGAAAGTATCTGCTGCTTGGCGTTATCGAAACCCTCCGTCCGCTTTCAGATATGATATTCCTAAGGGGCACTCAAGTCTGCTTACGTGATTTGAAGGCGAAAACTTGGCGATACCTAATACCAACTGATACATTGTACTTGTGACTCTTATTAACGTCTTGCATTTGACATCTGATTTTTGGCTGTTTTTGGATTGATGATTGCTTAGAAATTTAGGGAATTTTGTACTCTCACCTGATACTTATTTCTTGATGTTCCCAATGTGCCTACACATTTTGATTTGCATTCCTTGATTATTCGTCCACTATAGTTTACTTCCTAATTTTTGTGCCTCAAACTCGCGCAAAAATATGAAATGTTATGATAGAAAGCAATTTATTTTTCGTCGCCTGACCGTGACATAATAATGGTTTTATTCATTTTTGTGTATTCTGTTCTGCCAATATAATAACTTTTTCTTAAAGAATTTAGAGCCAGGAGGTCCCCCTAACAATGTACTTCGGGGCCTGCTTGTGTACTAACATCAATTGACGCATTTTGTATAGCAAACAAAACTCATGCTTGCGATAATCCTTAACTGATATTTTGCACTTGCGCATTTTTCTTTGCTTTTTTTCTCGGTTTTTTGGCATGAATTTTGGCATCCTTTAACCGGCTTCTTCCTCCTATACAATGTTTGGGTCAGTTTCTTCACTTAAAAATTCGTAGTAAATTCATTGCAACAAGTCTGCAACACCACAGCCTCCCTATAATCAGGGTTCTGCGTGCCTGGTGTCCACCTCTCCTTCTCATGTGCCGTCACGTGTCACGCGGCCCGCATTATTCTGAAACTTTTACTTTTCCAATTTACAGTTTTGGGAATTTTCAAAAACCGAGCCCATTCGCTCCCGAAAGCAGCCAAGTCACCCAATTGGCCATCTGCTGAAAAAAAAGGAATAGCAACAACCACAGCTTTTCAAATTTGTTTTCTTCATTTCACTTTGCTCTTCAGCTCTTGTTCGACGAATATGTCTACAGTCGTTTCTTTATGGACTTTATGCCTTCACCATCCTTCTGGCGTCACGCTGCTTCTTTCAGTCTCAACTTTTCCCTTCACCAGCTTTTGAAGCTCCACTTCCTTCAGACAAAAAGACGGTTACCTAAACTCGTTAAAATGCGTAAAGATCGCCTCCGATAAGACAGACGGCATTGATTACATAATGAAGTTTTAGCTAACCATTTTCGACGGTCCGCTCCGATACCGGCGGCCGTCTCAGCGCAACAGGAGCCAATGCAGTTTGTGACCAAGCGCGCCACGCATGCGCAATGTCGCTCCCGCTTGCTATTGGAGCCGAGCGGACCGTAAAAAACCGTCCGGCTGAGCAAACTCCCGAGAGCGAGTCGTCGCGCGAGCAGCGCGCTCCCGCTCGCGAGCGCCGGCGAGATCGGCCGCTCGTCGTTGGCGCTTGGTCTTCTTGCTTGTGGTATCGTTGCCGCGAGGGATTCGACTTCACCGACTTCCATCGCTATCAAGGCGCCAGTCAGTCACGGAAAGAGGCGCGCGCTCCACTGCATTTATATATATTTCCGAGCGCAGGGAGCGGAGAGGGGTACGCGGAAACACGCCAGCCCGCGCGCGAGCTCCCTCTCTCTGCGTCCGAGCTCCGCGATGCGAGCGCCCTCACACGCCGAGCGCGCTCCTCCTCTCCCCTTGCCCTCCGCTACTCCCGCCCGAGCTACTACCTGCTCCCGTTGCTAGGCGCGCCACAGCTGTTGCTAGGGCGCGGAGAGATAACCCCTGCGGGGCGCACGCCGGCCGTTGCACGACAACCCCCGACTAAGAAATGCATTCGCATTTAAAAACGGTCAGCTAACACTCGCTACTACTATCCTGTGAGTAAAGTTCTCGCAAGAATGGTGTGACACGCTACGCTTCAAGACAAACAGTTACCCGCGCTGACGAATGTAGCGCAGTGTCATGCAACGTCACATTGGAAAGTTTTGCTAGCAGACGATAACAGAAGCCACTCAATGGAAACCTCCTTTCCATCGTGCTGTTGCGACTGGAGCATACGCTCGGGCTGCAGGCGGACAAACGCGTGGTAGAGCTAGCGGAAGCCCTGTCCGGCGAACTACCTAAAAAAATTAGCACCAATCAATGCTGTGAAGGTGGTTGGAATGCAAAGCTTTTAAGCGACACCCACAAAAGTTGCCCATGCGACATCACTTAAATTCACACACGTCGCTCTACAATGAGTGAAACGAGAGATTCTGCCAGCCATTACCTGGAATTCACGGGGGCGGCGTCCCGAACGCAGCAGCAGCGTCGGTCACAGCCGGGCTAGAGCGGCGGACGCCGCCGCTGTATCCCGGCTGTGAGTCAAAACAAAGAAACAGAGGGGAGCGTCTTTCGAAGGGTCAGACAGCGGAACCTATTCATCGTGATGTGCTAGCTTTAGGCTGCACCATTTCGAAACACAAGCGCAGACACCGAAATAATTCAGCATGTGAGCTTATTCCCGTTTATACCGTTTAAACTAGTAAATTTAGTAAGTTTGAGAATTGCGAGAAAGCTAAGTGAACTATCAGAACCAGTTGCTACATTTGCGTTTTGTAATACCTCTTAAAACACAACCGAATTGGTATTTACCAATTTATAAAATGGAGTTCCATTCGTGGCAAGCAGTGCACAAAATGCAGGATTTCGTTGCTCTCAAGGGTACATTGTCGTTCTTTCTTGTACATGAAAGTGTAACTGGGAAAAAGACCTGCTGTTTTCAACTGTCCGTCTCAGGCTCGCAGGAATGGTATATAGGTTTCCTATTTGGAAAATCGCTTTGTAGTTGCTACAAAGACACTTTTATCCCACTACAAATCCTGTCTACCGTGAGGCTTTCCACTTCCCAGGGACTTCCCGATAACATTAAACTGTCCGAAATTAAGGTTCGACAGACTTGGTACGGACATAAATGTTTCTCTTTCTAATACTAAAAAGCAATTTTTCACAAGGCAAATCAGTACCATTCCCGGGATCCTGAGAAATTGACAGTTGAGAAGAGTAGGTTTTTTTTCACTGGGAAATTCGATGTACCAGATAGAAAGGCAATAGCACCCTTAACCGCGACAGGGGCATATCCAACCTTCTCAGTACCAGCAGCGTGGTTACTTGCTTTTAAATGTGACAAATTGGTCATAATGTGCTACTAGGCACCGTAAGAAATGCAACGTATGGGTTTCTGGCACACCTCAGGAGAGGCGATAACAAAATATTGAAAAGATGGCAACATTATCTGGCAGAAGACACAAGGTGAAAACCTCGCAATTACTTTAATGCCTTCTACAACTAACCAGTTGAACAACAAGTAAATTGACTACTCTGACCAGATTTCTTATATCTTTTGTATTTTTTTCTAGAATCTCTAAAAATGGCAAAAATTATGTATTTGTGCATTGCGAACTGCTCATCAGCTGTTAGTCGGACAAAAGATGTGTTGATTGTGACCTCATTTTTCTCAAATAACACCAAAATGCAATGCATTTTTACCTTTCTAAAATAATAATATATTAGATGCAATGTTGTGTCTATCGCGAGTACTGATCAGCTATATTTTTTTAGAGTGACTTCGAAAGGTGGCCCTCTTACACAAACTTTCTGCTTTAGTCGCACTTGACAATAGAGTAGTTTGCAAATTTTGCTTTGTAGAGCAATGAGCAGGGAACAAAGTGTTTAGGAGCCCCTGGTAAACAACACTAAAAAACTATGGTCTTAGCGTTTAGGATGATGTGTAAAAATTGTTTTAATCTTCAGCGCCACTTACGAAAGACATGGCTCTCGCGGCTATTTTTAAGCATCTATCTGTTCTAACACAATTTGCGTGCGGCGTGCGACCATTTGTTACGCGCGCATAAAAGTTAGTCGCTGAGGAATCTTCTGGCTATTTACAAAGCGGCAGGCAGGGTGCGTCTGAACGAAAAACTTTCTCGCATGGTCTGTTTCACCATTTCACCAAATTCTGCTCACTGCACTTTCGTGAAATTGCCGCGGACTGCAGACTCGCGTCCTAGTTCTTTTTTACAATAGTGAAACCACAATGAACGTTGCGTCATTTAAGTGAATAATGTTTTCTCGTATCCGTTTTTTATGGTGATTGATCTGGTGTTGCTCGCCATTTACATTATTTTATTGAGAGATGAGCATGCTTCCATTTTAGCCACCGTACTTGCAGCTGTGTGCGTTGAGTACTGAGTGTAATTAACGACTTCTGAGTGCTCTCTTTTCTGTGGACTACCCAGCACCTGTAGGTATTTGTGTCTCGGCGGGCGTTCGCGGGGACTGTGCCGCGCAGTATCGCCGTCGAGCGAGTAAATCAAGCGTGAGCTAGAGTGTTGGAATGCGTATGCTGTGTGTTTCGATCGGCGTATGTGAACAACTGTTTACTGGTGGTGAAGTGGCGTAGATAGTAGCCCTTTATGTAATTAATGAAATGAATAAACCCCTTGGTTTTGCGTTCTTTGAATGCCTGTGTTTAAGCTTTTTGTGAATGAAAACTGGCGAAGTGTTTGCAATCGCAACCTCGCACTCCCCCTATATCGCTGAAGTGTTCACGGAGCATATATTACAGAATGCAGATAGGCACACAACCTAAGTGCCACAGGAGAAGTTCTAGAGATCTGCAAGACCCTATGTCGGCATGGCAGCGTGTTAATAATTTCTCAGCGGCTGCTGCTGCCGCTGTGTTTCAAGTAGTGGTGATTCTCTTCTGGCTGCAGCCCATGCAAAAATATTGTATGGTCGGCTATTGAAAAACCTTCTGATGGTTGTTTTTAGCTATTTGGCCCAATTATATTTAGACATTTCAATGGCTGTCTTTAGCCATTCCTATCGACATTCCTATGGGTGTCTTTAGATTCTTCTATAGCCATAGCGATATCGAAAGAGGAGCTAAAATCAGCCATAGAACCGGCTATAGAAGAAGCTAAAGACACCCATAGGGATTTCGATACGAATAGCTAAGGACAACCATAGAACAGGCTATTGAAGAAGCTAAAGACACCATGACGCGGGGGATCCTTTGGTGGGTTAAACCCGTTAACTGGCAAGATAGGAAAAATCAACAGAAATTTATTTTGCTGGCTCATTTCTTCTTTTGAACAAATACAGAAGCACCAAAACAAGCTTCATGATGTTTCATAAACTGGAAAAGAAGGAAGAGGTTGACAATTTTCTTGACCTGCAAGTTAACGGTGAAAAGGCGGGTCTCAAAAAACATTATCTATTTATGTAACTTTCTAACGCGTTTACTGTGGTGATATTTTTCACTTCTCAAAAAATGTTGACGAGTGTGAAAATCAGAAAGCAGTTGTTTCCATTCTTCAGGGAAAGCGAAACAGCGCATTTAGTGCACTTGCATCATCAGAAGGCATTGAGTGTTTCCTCTTGGGGACAAAAAGCTGCAGGGCTTCCATAGTGGGGTCTTCAAACTGGGCGCGGTACGGGAAATCGGTTCGCTGATTTGAGCCATTTGCCAACAGAGACAAAAACCCTTGACAGGCATGATCTTTGCTGGAGGGGAGGAGCTACTAGCCGACAATGATCGTCTACAGCGCTCTGGACTGGTTCTCATCGAGGAATCAGTGCTGCTGGTCAGGCTATCGTCCTGGCTTGTTGGTGCGTTTGAGGTATCAGCGTAAAGTTCATCACTTGTGTCATCATCGCTAGCCTCCTCGGTCCCGGGGTACCCAAATGGGTACCGTAACCATAAAGGCAAAAGCTTTCCCCCATTTGAATTTCGCGCGTCGAAAGTTGTTTCCCCGCAAAAAGCATCCCTTGCTTTCACTAAGCCACCCCAGGTGGGGCAATATGTCAAGTCATTTCGGAAAAGGCAGGCGGCAAAATCGGCTTTCAACAGCGCGAGCGCTCCAATGCGTCCACAGGGTAAGAAGACCCAGAGTACCCAAATGGGTACCATCAAATTTCATAACTTTCGTTTGATTTTTTGCTATTGTAAGTTTTTGGCACTTATTTCTATGGATAATGAACCAAATTAAAGTGTGTTGTGGCATTTTTGTAGCATTTTTGAAACATTGTAGAATTTTGAAAATATTGGTTCTTGCATTCCACACGCACTGAAACCCAGAGTACCCAAATGGGTACCATCAAATTCTATTACTTTCGTTTGCTTTTTTTTATTGGAATTTTTTGTTGATTTTATGGATAATGAATCGAATAAAAGTGTGTTACAAAAGATTTTTGTATTTGCGCATTCTTGAGACTGAAGAGGCTAGAGTCAAGTTCAAAGTCACCTAAATGCAGGAGAACAAGAGCAACACCCCTCTCCGTTCCCCGCTCTCCATAGATGATGTCTGTCCCTTCGTGCAAAAAAAAAAGATCGCTGAGTTACACGAATATCTACTCGCATCATTCCACTTTCAAACATACCATATTCGCTGCACAAAGATTAGATGGTGAAAAACTTCTGAGTATTTATGGCTCTGACAGCACGCGCAATAGCTTCTCCGGCTTTATTTGCGATAAAAATATTACAGCCGCCAATAATTACAATGCTAGAAGCACGTTAACGCAGGCATGCAGCAGGTAAACCCTTCATATGGCACGCGCGGTGTTCCTCATTGCCGGGCAGCAGGCAACTGGAGCGCGGCCGGCCAGTGTAGGCGCGGGGAGCAGTGCAGCGGGCGGTGCTTCACCGTGCTGAATTCGTAATTCTGGGCGGTTTCAGCCGATTTTAAAATAACTGCACGTTTTCCTCCTCTCTTCATTTCTGTCTACAAAACACATCAGCTAGATAAATTGGTTCCTACGAATACGAAGAGGTCTTTTTTTTACTGAAGCTTGCACTGACGGGAGTACGTTTTCGCGTATAATTAAGCATTGAGCCAAACCATGGAATTGTGTCTCTGCGCTCTGGCCTCTATATCCTCTTCCGGGCAAAATTTTGACAAAAACTCGGGGGCATCGGAAACACTGTCGCCACAGCATCTTTTGCTAGGTGGGGCGCATCACGCTTAATTTCGAAGGTACCTAACAAAAAAGCATTTTTGTGTGCAGCCCTTACAAACGCTGCCATGGATATACAAACGCGTGAAAATATTTGTGTGGTGTGTGGGCGCTCCGGGAATTCTTTTGTGGCCCTTTGGCGTGTGAAATATATGCTTTAGATTGAACGAGATCTGACCAATTCGCATCGTTCATTAATGAGACCCCATCGCACGTCGAACGCTGTGTCCTCAGTTTGGATTATCTGTTAAATTTAAACGCCAAATAAAAGCATTACATGTGTACGCATGAATACGATGTTTTTGGAACTTTCAGTCAACAGGCGGAAACTGGTACCATCAAATGTTTATATTGCGCGCTTTATTTTTGTGAATTTCACAATTTAGAAAAATTGTTAACTTGAGAGGCACGCGAAACGAATCAGGCTGCCAAACAGCAACTGCACTTGCATTATTTATTGCACAACGCTTTTTTTTATCCTCCGCATACTCGGATGAATCGCGAGACGCACGCTGGAAAAGCATAAAAGGAGGATATTTGTGTTATGACCTCGTTTATTCTGGAAAATTTGCTTAATTCGAAGTCTTTCCATTTAAGCACGACGACCCATTTGCAGCGGCTTTCAAGGGAAGCAGGCAATTTGTGCAGTGAATAGACTCCGCACATCCAGAAACTTGTTTGTCGTGAACACTTCATGTTTCTTGCATGAGCACTTTGCACTTACGCTAATTGTTGGTGCAGCCAACAACGGCGTAATCACGCCCGAACGAATAGCTTCTGTACATGGTCAAGTAAAGGCAGTGACGACAGCCTGCCCACAATTAAGAAAATAACAATAAATTGGGGACGAAAAGTTGGGCGTCCTGCACGCATGCCGAAACGTAGCCACCCAGGCAACCCCCATCAGGACAAAGTGCGTGTGGGGTGGCCCGCTGCCTTAGCGGGTTGGGAACAGAATTTACGGGCAACACTCACATCTCTCAGACGCTTTGAAAGTTCTCCTTAAAACACTGTTAAACTTGTCGCTGCTGACATACACCAAATGACACTCACCAATTTTCAATGCCGCCTGGACATCTCATGTGCACACACGGCAGGGAGCAACAGCGTAGGACTGCGGCGTCGTCTGCTCGCCCCGCAGTCCCCAAGAATTTCCCGCCAGCTGGCGCCTTGATCGCTAGAAAATGGCCGGCCAGGTAAAATTCTGGTCTATGCAACTAGTAGTGTCCTAAGAAACGCGTCTCTATTAGACTGGCCTACCCCCGTGGTCTTCGGCACTGACATGTAGCATTTGTTTCGTGGCCGCGATGCAGTGGTAGCCGTAGTCTTGTGTTTGGGCTGGCGTCGCTGTGCGTTGTCGTTGTGTGGACGAGGTTGGCCCCACGCGTCCCTAAGTGGTTCCTCGGTGGCTACCCTAGTGGTAGCCGCTGCCATCCGAGGTAACCAGGAGGATCCAAGAGATAGCCTTGCGGGGACGTCGACACGAAAGTCGACGGGCGTGGGCGCTAGGCGCAGGTGCCCGATCGTCACCGCTGGGGCCACCAATGTGCAGGTCGGTTGTGCAACTAAGATGCCGAAGCCGATGCGAGGTCGGCCTGTTCCTGCACAGGCTTGGTTGGCAGAGTCGGAGGCCTGGCCGCGTCCCCCTTCTCGTTCCTTGAAGGTCACGTGCTGCTTCCGCCTCCTGGTTGTCTCTCCTCCCTTGTCCTTGGACTCCTCCTTCTGAGCCCCGTTGCTGTGCTCTCGGGTGGCCTCTCTCCCTTTTCACTTTCATATTTGGTCACAATGCCTTCGAGACCCTTTGTGCGTTCTCGGATTGGCTCCCCATTTGACTACTTATATATATTAATGATGCCGTGGGGCTCCATCGCGGCGCTAGTGAATTGGTTATTTTTTGGCGCGCGCTTCAATTTACGGCCTTTTTCTCTATTCGAAGGGTTTTGGTGCATCCCCTCTCATCAATGAACCAATGAAAAGTAAGGCAAACTGCAGCTGTTATACTTGGTGTCATGCTTGCAGAATCGGTTCTACTGATGTTTGCAGTGTTTGCATAAATACGAAGCCTGTATTTGTGCAGTCACCTAGGGAGTAGTGTCTTAAACGGCTTGCTATTTTGGAAATGTGTAAATTGACTGATTCTGTCGTACAGGCCTTGCCCCGAACGTTAATGTCGAAGAAACAGGGGCGTGCATAAGGAAAAGAATGCATGATTTGCAAAGCCCGAGTAAGGTATTGCTAACATAGTAAGCCTAATGATATTCTAAAAGTTTGCTGATTGCCTTTTGAGTCAAAATAAATTTACATCATTTCAAGTAGCTCCGTATTTTTCTCTCCAGCGTTTTCAAGCGAAGCTGTATATATCTTGGTGTAATTGGCATCTGGTGTTCAGCTGTACTCAAACTCCTTTGGCAGACCCCATGCACATAATCCAAAAAAGTCAAGGTGAAATGACGAGACAATGAAATAAGAAAAGACACGAGAGAAATGAAAAAAAAAAGAAACGGGCGCAATGCGAGAGCGAAGGGATTGGCGTGCATCACAGCTCAAGCGACAAGGACAGGTGGTGCAGGCACTGCCAGTGTGGCCATGACAAACTCTGCCTTCACGCTTTTTCGTAATGGATGGGCCACGCGTCATGCGCAAAACACTGGGCTGCACATTGCAGCTTCCCTGGTTAACCAATTGTATAGAGTGCATGTCCTCATGTTTTGTGGCGGGAAAGTGGGATCACTTTATATAAGTGGCTACTACTGCACCCATTCCAGCCCGCATATCGCCCTGAATCAGCAAGCATATGGCACTTTCTGGGTAGTCTTTTAAACCACGGCTTCAACTTTAGAGCAGCAGTTTTCTTGTTTCTTATTCTGCTTTTGCTAGAAGGAATCGAAACCATGCCTTTTAATTATTTTTCTGTCATCTGTTTAATGATCGTAGGTCCTACACAATGTTCCCGAAGTTTCTTATGTGACGGAAAAAGTTAGCATGCGTGAATAACAGTACAGATGTTGCCGGTGAATTACAGAGCGCTGTTGAATTTCCTTGAATTTTAAACACTTTTTGGTAATATTATCGCAACCTTGTGATCTGCGGGAGATAGATTGGGCTTTAGAAGTGCAACACGTAGAGATAAAAAGAGAATGCACGTTAATGTGCAGGTGTAGTTCGTTGCCACAGAAATTGCTTTTGCTGTGTGCTTTTTCTAGCTCACAGATACATTGTAGTTTCCTTCTTGGTCCCCTAATCCCACTAGGTGAAGTACTTTTTGTGATGACCAAGGGGGAGTCCGTCAACATAACTATAAAGCTCCCAGTATGCAGAATGCACGCTGCGAACAAAGATCAACTTGGGACGTTATCAGCAAACATGCAGACTTTCAACAGTGAGTGGCCTTTCATGCGACTTGCCTTGTCATTACATTACTTTCTTTTTATGAAGGAGCATTTTAAATGGTTACTGATTTCGCCGGCGCGAATACCACCCGCATGCGGCGTGCAGGGCGGCAAGCAGCGGCAACATGGCGGCGTCACCAGCCGTGAAGAGGTGCGCGGGTAGCTCGACAGACCGCATCTGACGGCTCTTTAATATAAGGAACAAATGAAGTTGCTTGTACAGTAAAGAGCTGATAATGTTAATTGAAAACGTTTTTTATTATTGCATTGTGTGCGACCGTCTTCATTGTTTTATTGAGAGTGCATTTCCATTTTAGCCACCGTACTTGCAGCTGTGTGTGTTGAGTACTGAGTGTAATTAACGACTTCTGAGTGCTCTCTTTTCTGTGGACTACCCAGCACCTGTAGGTATTTGTGTCTCGGCGGGCGTTCGCGGGGACTGTGCCGCGCAGTATCGCCGTCGAGCGAGTAAATCGAAGAGTGAGGCTAGAGTGTTGGAATGCGTATGCTGTGTGTTTCGATTGGCGTATGTGAACAACTGTTTACTGGCGGTGAAGTGGCGTAGATAGTACCCCTTTATGTAATTAATGAAATGAATAAACCCCTTGGTTTTGCGTTCTTTGAATGCCTGTGTTTAAGCTTTTTGTGAATGAAAACTGGCGAAGTGTTTGCAATCGCAACCTCGCACTCCCCCTATATCGTGAAGTGTTCACGGAGCATATATTACAGAATGCAGATAGGCACACAACCTAAGTGCCACAGGAGAAGTTTCTAGAGATCTGCAAGACCCTATGTCGGCATGGCAGCGTGTTAATAATTTCTCAGCGGCTGCTGCTGCCGCTGTGTTTCAAGTAGTCGTGATTCTCTTCTGGCTGCCCCATTCAAAAATATTGTATGGTCGGCTATTGAAAAACCTTCTGATGGTTGTTTTTAGCTATTTGGCCCAATTATATTTAGACATTTCAATGCTGTCTTTAGCCATTCCTATGGGTGTCTTTAGATTCTTCTATAGCCATAGCGATATCGAAAGAGGAGCTAAAATCAGCCATAGAACCGGCTATAGAAGAAGCTAAAGACACCCATAGGGATTTCGATACGAATATCTAAAGACAACCACAGAACCGGCTATAGAAGACACTAAAGACACCCATAGGAATGTTGATACGAATAGCTAAAGACAACCATATAACCGGCTATAGAAGACGCTAAACACACCCATAGGAATGTCGATAAGAATAGCTAAAGACAGCCGTAGCACCGGTTATAGAAGAAGCTAAAGACACCCATAGGAATGGCGATACGGAAATTCGCTAAAGACAGCCTTAGAAAAGTCTAAAGATTATTGGGCCAAATATCTAGAGACGACCATAAAAAGGATTTTCTATAGCCGACCATACAATATTTTTGTATGGGCGAAAACGACACTATAAAGCATCGTCCGCGCGGCTAGGAAAAGCGCCAATCAAATATCCGCAACCATGGTAAGCCTAAACATCTCCGGCGGGGCCAGCGGGCTTTCCGGAGCATTTTGAAACTGCCGCCATGAAGAGCGCGCCTCGCCATTGGCGCAAGTCGGCAGGCTCCTCCCACTCCCACTGCCGCGCTCATCGGGCGTCATTTCCTACGCGAGGTAGAATCTGTCGCTGGGGCGAAATATTAACGCGGGCCTGAAAATAACACGCGCGCAACGCCGATCGGATCGCATGCGGTTCGTGCACGTGCGCACGTCGCGTCGACCATGAGCACGCGTTCTTTTGACTCCCGTGTTGGCGATTCTGGCCGGCACCCCGTCGCCAGCCTGTGCCTCGGTTGCCGCGAAGGGCAGTGGGAGGAGCCTCACGACTTGCGCCAATGGGGAGACGTGTGCCTCATTGCGGCAATTTCGAAGCGCTCGCAGCAGCCGGCTCGGCCACCTCCGCGGCGGATATTTGGCGCGGATGGCATTATATACCGCAGTTTCCGAAGAAACAGTGGCGTGCATAATGAAAAGATTGCATGATTTGCAAAGCCCGACTAAGGGTATTGCTAACATAGTAAGCCTAATATTATCCTAAAAGTTTGCTGATTGCTTTTTGAGTCAAAATAAATTTACATCATTTCAAGTAGCTCCGTATTGTAAGAGTACTACTTATCGCAAGATCCAATTTCTCTCATGCGTTTTCAAGCGAAGCTGTATATATCTTGGTGTAATTGACATCTGGTGTTCAGCTGTACTCAAACTCCTTTGGCAGAGCCCATGCACATAAGCCAAAAAAGACGAGGTGAAATAACGAGACAATGAAATAAGAAAAGACACGAGAGAAATGAAAAAAAAGAAACGGGCGCAATGCGAGAGGAAAGAGATTGGCGTGCATCACAGCTCAAGCGACAAGGACAGGTGGTGCAAGCACTGCCAGTGTGGCCATGACAAACTCAGCCTTCACGCTTTTTCGTAATGGGTGGGTCACGCATCATGCGCAAAACACCGGGCTGCACATTGCAGCTTCCCTGGTTAATTGTATGGAGTGCATGTACTCATGTTTTGTGGCGGGAAAATGGGATCACTTTATATAAGTGGCTACTACTGCACCCATTCCAGCCCGCATACCGCCCTAAATCAGCAAGCATATGACACTTTCTGTGTAGTCTTTTAAACCACGGCTTCAACTTTAGAGCAGCAGTTTTCTTGTTTCTTATTCTGCTTTTACTAGAAGAAATCGAAACCATACCTTTTAATTATTTTTTGTCATCTGTTTAATGATCGTAGGTCCTACACAATGTTCCCGAAGTTTCTTATTTTGAAGGAAAAAGTTCGCATGCGTGAATAACAGTACAGATGTTGCCGGTGAATTACAGAGCGCTGTTGAATTGCCTTTACTTTAAAACACTTTTTGGTAATAATATCGCAACCTTGTGATCTTGCGGGAGATAGATTGGGCTTTAGAAGTGCAACACGTAGAGATAAAAAGAGAATGCACGTTAATGTGCACGTGTAGTTCGTTGCCACAGAAATTGCTTTTGCTGTGTGCTTTTTCTAGCTCACAGGTACATTGTAGTTTCCTTCTTCTTGGTCACCTAATCCGACTAGGTGAAGTACTTTTGTGATGACCAAGGGGGAGTCCGTCAACATAACTATAAAGCTCCCAGTATGCAGAATGCACGCTGCGAACAAAGATCAACTTGGGACGTTATCAGCAAACATGCTGACTTTCAACAGTGAGTGGCCTTTCATGCGACTTCCCTTGTCATTACATTACTTTCTTTTCATGAAGGAGCACTTTAAATGGTTACTGGTTTTTGCAGTCTATAACGTATTTTGTAGGCGTAAAGAAACACTGAGGAAGGCCCAAACAAAACATGGGCAACTTCATGTCCCTGCTTTGCAGTGTATAGTTGTAACTCCTTCGACTATTAGGAGGAGCTACGAAACACCTGTTCATCCTTGGAGGACACGTAGCGCCCTAGAGCTTTGCCACACAAAATCATACTGGTTGCGTGTGTATAAACAAATCAAGGGCAACGCCAACGATAACAGTAAATAGGCGTACTATAGAAATTGAACCTCGGCATCGATACGTCCATAAAAAATTCCCCGCATTTCCCCGAGGGGAAGAATGTGAAAGTGCGAATGCACGAGTTTGAATTTGCGCGGTTCGGTAATGTTCGCGAAAGAAGAGAATCACACACACACACACAACTACAAAGAAAGAAAGATGCATTTATTCACAGACACCTATTTGTGTTGTTGTACTTGATTGCTGGAGCGGATCTCAGCTTTGAGATTTCGTGTCAGTACTCCTTTAAGCGGGTGCATTAGCCCTTCTCACGCCCGATTCCTGGCCAATCCCCCACGTGGGTATGTGCCATGTCAGCGGCCCGGCAAGCGCGCGCCCATCTCCCCCCCGTTGCAACGGAGACGAGGAGATTCCTGGCCAATCCCTCACGTGGGTATGTTATGCGGACATCGCCGGTGGACGGAGGTTCAGGATCGCTTAAGAAGTGCATTCGCACTAAAAGATAATCCGTTGGCATTAAACTACCTAATCATCTGAATCCCAAAAATTGTGGAAATTAGTTAAAACAGGTATTAAAAGTAAAACTAACCTCCCAAAATTTCCAGATATTGTCCTATAAACAGGTTGCAATTCAAGCATGGCGCACAAGACTTCAACAGCAATGCTGGGAATGTGGCACTTCAGCTACCCTCCTTTTGTAATGTAAAACTGCCTGAGAAAATAAGCAATGTAATCTTAACACTATTAACTGGCAAGACAAGAGGACGCGATACGATGTCAATAAACATACTGAAATTTAATCTCCACATGATTGGACGTTTCGCTAAAATATGTGATAGTACTTGCCACTCCAGTCAATACCCAGATTTCACAAACCACAATCACTAGTTCATAAAAGGGCGACCAGGAAACGTTATGCAATCGTTCACCAAACTAAGTGCTTCCTGTAATTAACTTTTGTTCTGAAAAATATTTGCCGAAGGCAAATTACTGAGTATTTAAAAGTACGGCGTTTTAACAAGAAGCCAAAGCGGATTTTCCCAACAAGAAATCGTCTAGCGCAGCAGGGATTAGCATGATTCAATGAACAGAAAATTTGTTATCGGTGTTTTTGTAGACGGAAAAGCTTTTGATTCTGTACATCATGAAATACTAATAAAACTCGATTGCTACAGTTTCCGTAACAAAAGGCGAAACTTTTTTGCAAAGCTATCTGGAATCCCACCAGCAATGGGTACATGTTGAGGCAGAGTGGTCCGGTTTTCCTCCCACTGTTCATAAATTATATCCGACTTTGTACTGGTAATGCAAAAACAGTATTTTATGCAGACGACAGTATTACAATTTTCAGGCAGGGAAATTAGTCTTCTGCTGATAAGGTACTGAATAAGATAGCCAAATGATTCTTTGGTAATTCTCTAGCAATACCTCTATCAAACCAAAACAAATAAATACATTTTTATTCTCAAGCAAACACAATGCAAAAATAGACCTAAAAGTGTCAACACATACTGTTTTACAAGTTGAATTCAAGTGTTGTATTTTTGTAACGTTGGAAAAAGGAATGCATTATGACGCCCATATAAATATAATTTGTTCTAAGCTGAGCAAAGACTGCTTTAGCTTACATCAAGCACGATAGCATTTTCCCTTACAAATGTTAGGAACACTGTACTTCAGTGTATTTCGTTGCCATCTAACAAACTGTATAGACATAAGGATGTATACGTGTCCATCGTGTGTAGACACCGTCATAACATTACAAAAAGAGCTGCCAGAATTACCTCTTAACGGCAGTTCCACGTACCTTCTTTGGAAAATTTAAAGGTAGACAAAACATTATAAATATGTTTCCTGCGCATTCAGTAATGGCTGCCTACAGACTGCTTAAAATCTGCAGCTCATATTAATTCTTGTTCATCACATCATTAAGACTTTCGGGTGAAAAGTGAATGCTTTGAATGCTATTCAAAGCAACAAATGTGAAAAAAAAGAAATACGGCTCAACAATGACTGAAGTCTCACTTGTTTACCTTATGCACACGAAACTTGAAAGCACTATTTAACAGAAGTGTCAAACTTGGCACAAACGGCAATCTTATCGGCTGCACTTCTCCCAGACTTGCACTGTTGGAGCCTCCTCGCACACGAAACCTAGCCAGTCAGCGGCTGGTTTCTGCGGTAGCTTGTGTAGATGCCGTTTATGGACGGCAGCTGGGTTCCACCAGTTCACCAGGCAAACCACGAAAATGAAGCTGGGCTCCCTGCACAGCTTCGGCAGTGCAGCGTGCACGGACTGTGTCCGCGAGCTAGACAAGATGATTTCACTTCTCGGCGAATTCGGTACTTCCCTCCAGAAAAAAATGCAGAAAATGGCACATGCAAGGAAGGATAATGGTACCTGCGCTACCTGACGATACTTCATTCCTGCGCGTGCCAAGACTGCCTTTGCTCCTGTAAAGCGAGCTACCTGGTTAGCTACGACGGAACGCACTAATCCACACGTGTTATCCTCGAGCAAACATAATCAAAACACAAGGCTTAGCATGCAACTAGCGAGGCACAAGTAGACAATAAAAGCAGGAGTGTAATACCGATGTCACTTGAACTGTAGGCTATGTGAAGCTAATAAGACATTTAACTGGAACGAAAGAGTTCTAGGAGCTTCGAAAAAGAGGGACAAAGCAGCGTGCAAAAAATGATGCGTTGGGCTTAGTATGGTGTGCAGCAGCGACTAGTTTACGCAAAATATCACATCTAAATAATTACAATAAATCCTCCAAACAAGAACAAAGTGACGTGAGGCGACTTACCCCTGGGTTAGGCTTGCGGTTGGAACCATTACCAAAATCCCACATGGCACACACGCCATCAAGGCCATGCAGGGCGTCCTTGTTAGCGCTAAAAAATAAAATCACGTAGCTACGGCGTCGATAGGGAGGGCGCAGGAAGTCACGTGATTAGTTTAGTTCGGCGTCAGTTCCGCGAAGCAGGAGTCGCTGCGGGGGTATCCGTGTCGTGCCGCTCGCGGGCACGGGCCTCCTCCATGTGAAAATGCCCTTGGCAACCTCTCATTTCCGCACCCACAACGACACTAAAAGCAAATCAGAACAGACTTCAGGAACGTGTCGACAATCACTAAATTCTCTGAACGTAAAGAACCCAGAAGGGTGCGTAAAAACATCGAAACGGGTGACTGGATTGTGTCAACATTGCACGAAGGTCTCGTGGGGTTTACCCCTCAAACAATTCGGGCAACGGGCAGCAAGCAATGCCCTCACTGTAGTGCCCGTTTTTCTTTTTGTCTCTTTTGAGATGCAGAAAAGAGGAAGCGCTGATAACAAGTTTTAAAGGAGATGTAGCGCGTTCTCCTGGGCTCGGCTAAGCGTAGAAGAGGGGTTGAGAGGGCGACTACATTGGGAAGGCAGGATGGACGGCACCTAGAGTTTACAATCCTAGTTTCCTTTGGGGATTGAACTACTGGTAACTTATTTTGCCCACTTTAAGCACAAAAGAACGAAGAAAAGGTACGTGTACCATAGTGTTACACCGTCTGGCTGACAAAAATTAAAAACTGACACCTACCTTGTTATTTATTAAAATCCAGACAAGAAATGTGTCCGTTTTGGTTTTTATAAGCAACAATGGTCGGTGTCAGGTTTTAATTATTATCATGCGTTTTCCCGACCTGACGGGTTTCCATCCAACCCTTTATTTTGTACCGTTGGGCTAGACTGAAAGCGAAAATCCTTTACTTTCTACCGTCTGGCTAGACTTAAAGCGAAAATCCGCACTAGGCAAAATATATACACGCCTTTTCTTTGTGGCTAGCTAAATTCTAAGGGACTGCTTAAATCAGTGTGCAATTGTGATGTTATCCAAAAAGTCGACCAACAGCCACCAAAACCTTGCCGGTGATTCCCTTCAAGTCATTTTGTTTTCAAACCAAAAGAATCTTACTGAGTAACATAACACAGATTCTAAGAAAGTTTCGCGGCCGCAAAAAGTGGAAAAAGCGCAAGAAGCGCATCAGTTTTTCAGACGGCGCGAAGGACGAAACCGAAACCAGTCGCTGCGCGCCCGCGCATGACCCGATGCGCAAGTGATAGCCGGCTCAGCGCTCTAGTAAAACGTAATAAAAGAGCCATTCATGCAAGAAAAAAATGTGGTTGATGCCTTTTTTATGGGAACTGGTAAAACACGAAAATGAAATGTGCCTTCACAAGAGCATTTAAATGTTTATTTTGCATTCATAAGAACTTGCACATTGCTATTTATTAGGTAGGGATGGCACCGTTAGACAATCAACTTTAGACACTCGATTGCATGCACCGGAACATTGCGTAAGTCCGACTGGAACCACAGCCCCTTGAAAACCGTGCGAACAAAACCGAACCGAAACCAAACGCAGCAGGGGGCGGAGAGTCTCAATTCACCTGCATCCTGCGTACACGAAGGTGCTAGCATCGAGGCGCCAACTGTCGGCGTTCACTAGCGTCATGAACTACTTTGCTTCACCTCTCCTAGACAGCAGCACCTTCTGAATAAAGGCGGTACTGGGAAAAAGGCGCATTCATATACTTCGTGCTTGAATTCATAGCGGTAGCTAGAATCCGGGCAGAGGCGTGTCGTTGGAACTTTTTCTGGCGAGGTCATTTCCGTGACGGTTATGACGGGTACGGGATTTCCATGATGGGTACGCCGGTGAGATCTTGGTGTACACGGGCATAAAACACTTGTTACACAGTGCGGTAGCGAATGCCAAGCGAGAGAACTGCGCTTTTTTTTTAAACATACCAGCGATGACGTACATGTACGCCATTGAGCGTTTTGAAGGTGTTTGCCGGGGAGCTATACGTAGTTTTCCCTGAAGGGGTTAAAGGAGCCATGAGGACACAACACAAGTTTGTTTTATTCAAAAGATCTCGTGTTTTATAGGGATGCTGGCGCTTGTCCGGCAGCAAATCTGGCCGCATTCACTGAGAAATTAATCAATTTAGTTTAAAATTTTGATTCTCCCGCCAAATTGCTGCGTTTTCAGCACGTCAGCAATACAGTCGTAAGTGCGCGTATACAAACTAACTTGACTGCATGATTCGGCTGCAGTGCTCCTTGCCGTCAGTCTTCCCATATGGCACTACTGTACTCATGCACGAACAATTCTCTGCGCTTGCTTTGTTTTTTGACCGTATTTGTACCTGGATTATTTTTATTACTGTTGGAAGTAATCGTTTCATGAAACATGGAAATTACTCGACAAACAGGTAACGTAAGACAGCGTCGCTTACACCATTCGGCCAGTGCAAGTAAGACAACTGGAAAGTGGCAAAGTGCTGTGCAGCTAACACAAGCATAGTGCCCGCAGTACCAACAACAGTATGCATCGGTACTTCAGTGTGCTTTCGTAACTTCTACTGTTTATCCCACCCATTCTTACCGCTATAAAAAGAATGTGCCCTAAATTTAAGCGCGAACAGCTCGTTCGGCAAGCTTGTAAGCTCTGCCTAATTTGCATTTGCTTTTGCCAGCGTCCGCCAATCACAGAGCTGGCTCGTATGATATCATAGGTTCTGTTGCGGGAAATGAGCTGGTGGGTCACGTGGCCATTGTCTTTTTTCACAATTATATAGCTTATTTGAGCGAAGCGTGTGTTAAAACTGGTGTCAGTATGATTCTAAAGAGGTAATTTTTCGAATGAGCCAAACTTGTGTCTTAATGGCCCCTTTAAGCACAGCCTCCAGGTCCCCAACCAAGCTGGAACAATATTTGTACGGCTGCTATGTTTAGCCATTGCTCGTCCCCTTCTTAGAGGCAAGTTCCTCCTTCAGGAGTGCCTTAGAAAAACATGGGGATCAGCTACATCTGAGGGCCTTAATGGCTCCTTTAAGCACAGCCTCCAGGCCCCCAACCAAGCTGGAACCATGACTGTACGGCTTCTATGTTTAGCCATTGCTGATCTCCTTCATAGAGGCAAGTTGCTCTTCAGGAGTGCCTTACAAAAACATGGGGACCAGATACAGCTGAGGGCCTTAATGGCACCATTAGGCACAGCCTCCAGGTCCCCAACCAAGCTGGAATAATGTCTGTACGGCTGCTATGTTTAGCCATTCCTCGTCCCCTTCTTAGAGGCAAGTTCCTCCTTCAGGAGTGCCTTACAAAAACATGGGGCTCAGCTACAGCTGAGGGCCTTAATGGCTCCTTTAAGCACAGCCTCCAGGCCCCCAACCAAGCTGGAACCATGACTGTACGGCTTCTATGTTTAGCCATTGCTGATCTCCTTCATAAAGGCAAGTTCCTCCTTCAGGAGTGCCTTACAAAAACATGGGGATCATCTACAGCTGAGGGCCTTAATGGCTCCTTTAAGCACAGCCTCCAGGTCCCCAACCAAGCTGGAACAATGTCTGTACGGCTGCTATGTTTAGCCATTGCTCGTCCCCTTCTTAGAGGCAAGTTCCTCCTTCAGGAGTGCCTTACAAAAACATGGGGACCAGATACAGCTGAGGGCCTTAATGGCTACTTTAAGCACAGCCTCCAGGCCCCGAACCAAGCTGGAACCATTAGTGTACGGCTGCTATATTTAGCCATTGCTCGTCCCCTTCTTAGAGGCAAGTTCCTCCTTCAGGAGTCTCTTACAAAAACATGGGGATCAGCTACAACTGAGGGCCTTAATGGCTCCATTAGGCACAGCCTCCAGGGCCCCAACCAAGCAGGAACCATGAGTGCACGGCTGCTATGTTTAGCCATTGCTCGTCCCCTTCTTAGAGGCAAGTTCCTCCTTCAGGAGTGCCTTACAAAAACATGGGGATCAGCTACAGCTGAGGGCCTTAATGGCACCATTAGGCACAGCTTCCAGGCCCCTAACCAAGCTGGAACAATGAGTGTACGGCTGCTATGTTTAGCCATTGCTCGTCCCCTTCTTAGAGGCAAGTTCCTCTTTCAGGAGTGCCTTAGAAAAACATGGGGATCAGCTGCAGCTGAGGGCCTTAATGGCTCCTTTAAGCACAGCCTCGAGGCCCCTAACCAAGCTGGAACCACGAGTGTACGGCTGCTGTCTTTAGCCATTGCTCGTCCCCTTCCTAGAGGCAAGTTCCTCCTTCAGGAGTGCCTTACAAAAACATAGGAATCAGCTACAGCTGAGGGTCTTAATGGCTCCATTAGACACAGCCTCCGGGCACCTAACCAAGCTGGAACCATGAGGGTACAGCTCCTATGTTTAGCGATTGCTCGTCTCTTTTTTAGAGGCAAGTTCCTCCGTCAGGAGTGCCTTACAAAAACATGGGGATCAGCGACAGCTGAGGGCCTTAAACGCTCTTTTAAGCACAGCTTCCAGGCCCCTGACCAAGCTGGAACCTTGAGTGTACGGCTGCTATGTTTAGCCATTGCTGGTCCCCTTCTTAGAGGCAAGTTTTTCCTTGAGGAGTGCCTTACAAAAACCTCGGGATCAGCTACAGATGAGGGTCTTAATGGCTCCATTAAGCACAGCCTCCAGACCCCTCACCAAGCTGAAACCATGAGTGTATGGCTGCTATGTTTAGCCATTGCTCGTCGCCTTCTTAGAGGCAAGTTCCTCCTTCAGGAGTGCCTTACAAAAACATGGGGATCAGCTACAGCTGAGGGCCCTAATGGCTCCATTACCAACAGCCTCCGGGCACCTAACCAAGCTGGAACCATGAGGGTACGGCTCCTATGTTTAGCGATTGCTCGTCTCTTTTTTTAGAGGCCAAGTTCCTCCGTCAGGAGTGCCTTACAAAAACATGGGGATCAGCGACAGCTGAGGGCCTTAACGCTCTTTTAAGCACAGCTTCCAGGCCCCTACCAAGCTGGAACCTTGAGTGTACGGCTGCTATGTTTAGCCATTGCTGGTCCCCTTCTTAGAGGCAAGTTTTTCCTTGAGGAGTGCCTTACAAAAACCTCGGGATCACCTACAGATGAGGGTCTTAATGGCTCCATTAAGCACAGCCTCCAGACCCCTCACCAAGCTGAAACCATGAGTGTATGGCTGCTATGTTTAGCCATTGCTCGTCGCCTTCTTAGAGGCAAGTTCCTCCTTCAGGAGTGCCTTACAAAAACATGGGGATCAGCTACAGCTGAGGGCCTAATGGCTCCATTACCAGCAGCCTCCAGGCCCCTAACCAAGCTGGAACCATGACTGTACTGGTGCCATGTTTAGCTATTAGCTCGTCCCCTTCTTGGAGGCACGTTCTTCCTTCATGAGTGCCTCACAAAACACGGGGATTAACTACAGCTGAGCGCCGTAAGGGTATCCTGCCATGGCAACCATATGAATTAATGGAGGCAATGTTGCAAGAAGGTAGCTTCCCTTGTTGGCACCTAAAAGCAATGCAACAATCATCACGTGTACACTCACCTGTGTGGTGTGTTGGTCGTCACTACAAGCTTTAACTTGACGAACCAGATAGACCACTAGAAAATAGTAATTATTTTCCACTACTTATTACATCCTAATTGCAATTACAATAATAATCACAATTACTAAGAATACTAATTACAATTTGCTTTCACTTGTTGCTGGTTCTGCTACTTGGCAGTTATTGCATTGTAATTATTCCGTGCCATTTTTAATCCAGTATTCCAACGCCGAATCTGTCGAAGCCTATTCAAGTTGACTTCGAGGAGGTGCAGCAAACGGAACAGCTCGCCCAGCGCGTTGTTCTCGTCCTGGATGTTTCCACTAGCATGAAGGTGAGTATCTCGTCATCGGTGTCCGTAATACCTGTAGGCATTATTTTCATATAAAACGCTTACAATTAGGTGTGTTGCATGTTAAATAATTCTTGCACTGAGAGGCCTCCGCAACAGTTAGTATTAGTTTTTGTCGCCTGGAGAGCGACATAAAGCAACTGTACCGAAAGGGCACTTTATTTTCAGGTCACGGGGCGGAACTGTACGCTTCCTTGAACTTTCATTTGTTCACTCCGTGAACCCCTGACACGCTCGCTCACGCGCTCGCTCACTCACTCACTCTCACGCACTCTTTCACGGCCTCATTCACTCACTCGCCCATTTTGTTACAGGATAACAACCGGTTGAAGGTCCTAATAAAGGGTGCAACGAGCTACGTGCAGCACATAGAAGATAACACCAGGCGACTCGCCATCGTAACCTTTAGTACGCACGCGACAACTGTTCGCTCATTGATGCTGGTGAATGGTACCACACGGTGGGAATACCTGGACGAAATAGAAAAACTTACACCGAGTGGATATACCTGCATTGGCTGTGGCCTCAAGAGTGCGCTTAAGGTACGCAGAAGTATTGGTGCTTGCATGTTTCTCTTAATAGAAGTGGATGAAAAATGAGCAATGAGCGGGAGACGTATTTACCTGGTGGAATTTTGGCGATCGAATCACTTAAAAATGTTAAAATTATTTACAAAATATTAAATTTATTGTTATTATTATGCAGTGAGGCCATCAGCTGCACCTGGCCATGTAATTATTATGATTCTGGTATATAAATAAATAAATAAATAAATAAATAAATATATATATATATATATATATATATATATATATATATATATATATATATGTATATATATATTTATTATATTATTGTTAATATTATTGATGGTGCCACATAAGGATGCGTGCGTTCTTTGCTCCTGCATTTCTATGTAAAACAAGTTTGTACGTTGTGGTGAGGTGCAACAAGTGTGCTGACGCTATATGTATCACTTTGGCGGATGAAGACCTTCACTTAAATGTAAGGCACACACCGCTTCATCTGCAATGCCTGCAAGTCTGCTTCGTTCGGCGGGTGGGGCTGGCTAGGCCTCAACGAGGCCGACAACAACATCGGCATCTCCCGGGCAGCGGCGGGCCCTTCCGTCGTCTCCTACCCTCGCAGCCGCCGCGACCCCACCCGTTCACCTTAGCGGCAAGCTGCTTTCCCCTGCGCGCACTTCTCATCGACGCCCTGGAGGGAATTTCCTTTCTCTCCGGCCAGGTCGCCAAGTTGGAGGAGGACGACGAGCGGCTGTAATGGGAGGATGCAGCAAAGGCTAGGCTTGCCGATGTCGTGAGGGACCTGCGGGGAAGAGATGCGTCACTGCGCACCGATTTCTCGGATGGGGGGGACACCTCCCACTTTCCCAGCTTTCTCAGTTCCCACCGTTACCCAGCCGCAGCAGCCGTGTAACAAAATCCCCTGCCCATTGATTACAAGCTCTTCACCTGTTGTGTCCCCGACCGCCCATCATTGCCTCCACTAGCCCAGAAGATGGTGTCGAAATTTCAGACTGCGGAGATGTCTGCCCCTTGCAAAAACATGCGTCGGATCTGACACGCTTTTCGCCACGTCCGTTGGTGGGGGGTGCCTCTGAAGAAACTGGTATGGTGGCGATCGACCCTCCCAAGCACAAAAAAATTACACCATCTTCCCAAGTGGGAACCCTGAGAAGATGCAAAGCCGTGCAAACTCGAGATGCTTTGCATCTCCTCGGGGTTCCCACGTAGGAAGATGGTGTAATTTTTTTGCTTTTCGCCTCCATCAGAAAAGCGGCTGCCGCAGCCGGGAATCGAACCCGCGACATCGTGCTCAGCAGCGCAACGTCTTAGCCACTGAACCACCGCGGCGAGTCACTGCCAGAATCGTTGGCGTCCATTGTCAGCTCATCGGACGGCGCAGACCGAAGCAGCAACTGAAGGGAGCAGCGGCGCGGACCTGGTTTATCTGAAGTGGCGCGGAGGAGGGGAGAGGAGGAGCAGTGCGCACAGATGTTGGGGAGAGGGGGAGAGGAGAAAGTGACGTTATTACAGCTGGCATGGAGAGGGTGAGAGCAGGAGCAGCGCACACTAGGTTGGTGTGGAGAGGAGGAGGGGAGACAGTGAAGTTATCAGAGTGGCGTTGGAGGGGAGGAGAGGTGCGGACGGACGCCGGAAGGACAACGGACATAGCCCTGAGCAAGAGATGCTTTGCATCTAAAAAGCAGTGTTCGTGACTAAGTTGATCCCGATGACCACCTCGGCCCAAGTATCTGTGCAGCTTTGCGTCGTAGCAGTTGTGACTTGGCCTAGTCTCCAGCCTAGGCACTGTCTGTACAAACCTTTCCGTGGAGAGCTGCATGATAAAATGATCCACGCAGAGAATAATTATCCTGATGCAAGTAAATACGTCTTTAATTTTTTTTACCAAGAATTGTCCGGGGTGTCACGCCTAAATCAGCTGAGTTTTTTTGCAAATGTTGTCTCATCGTGTTTTCCTATTTTAATTGTGACATACTTGGCTGTTCCTTACATTAGGTTCTTTTTCACTTTTCCCTCTAAATTTTCCCTTTTCCCTCCCGGTGTTACCATGATCCTTCGCACGGGAAACTAAAGGGTGGCAGTGTGCTTATTGCCCTTCATAATTCGGTAAAGTGTAAGCGTCGCATGAACCTTGAAAAATACTTTGAGTCAGTCTGGTTAAGGGGGCACACGGGTCTTTGGGGCCGAAAAAGTGCCAAGAAATGCACTTTTTGCAAGCATCATTTTTCAAACGTACAGATCTTTTTCTCCCGGTGTGCGAAGTTTTGCCTCCGAAAACTCGGTAGTTGAGCAGTAACGGCTACTTATAAAAGCCCTACAAGGCCGATTCATCGAGATTCCGACGCCAAAAGAACGATTTTTCTATAATTCCTCACTGCTGCGAAACGGGCGGTATCGCAGCGATCGCGGTCTCGTTAGAAAGAGCGGACTTCGGTCTTCAATTTCCCGCCACTGCGGTTCCTGCCCGCTCAGTCGTACAGTGGGAAACAAGCGCCAAAAAGCAAAAATACGCGTTCCTATTCGCCGGAGAGCGCACGTGACTACACAGCGCGATGCGATTGACCGAAGGCCGCGTCTGTCTTCTGCTCCATGCCGTTATCTACGCAGTCAGGCGCCATATTGCTCGGGCTGTGACTACGACGTTTGTGATGTGAAAGGCCGGAAGAAAATCCCTCACGAAGAACCAAAATGGCAAAAAGAGAACGAAATCCAACCTCGAGAATCTCAGAGGCCGTTCCGCACCAGCGACGAGCGATGAAGGAGATAGCGACCGACCTTCCGTGGCTTGCGACGAGGCGCTTAACAACGTAGGCCTTGCGCCTCCGCCGACCGCCCATGATAATGCCTCTGGCAGCGGCCGCATCCGTCTCGATACAGCAATGCTGTACCCGTTACAAGTGGCAGAGGTGCGTCTCAACGCGGAAAACAAGCTGCACGAGCTTTCTTCAAACTGGAGCTACAAACGGAAGTGC
This sequence comes from Haemaphysalis longicornis, assembly GCA_013339765.2. Lineage (NCBI taxonomy): Eukaryota > Metazoa > Arthropoda > Arachnida > Ixodida > Ixodidae > Haemaphysalis > Haemaphysalis longicornis. Next base: position 39,235,824 of record CM023457.1, on the reverse strand, counting down.
AGCCTGTTGGACGATCCTGACAACGCCGCCGCCACGCCGCTGGACGAAACAAGGTTTGTGATCGTCAGTTTGACCCAGCTGAACGAATGGAAATCGGCAAGGAGAACAGGGAGTGCGGCCTTGCCGTAAAGCTAGTGCCCAAGTGTGCGAACTGCGGCGACGTGGAGCGCTCGCCGCGCGTTGACGGCGAGAGCAAGGCGAAGCCGTTTGCCATCAATGTTCTGGGCACGCGCGCTATGTGGTCGACTGGAAAGCGGCATTCAACGACGTGTTTTCGTCGATGAACAGTTCTTCGCGCGGCCTGCACAACTAAACGTGGCAGAGCTACGTGAAGACTAAACTGACGCCCGCAGCTGTTCGCGCATCGCAGAAGGTGACTGCAGATTGCGCACGATCAGTTCGGCAACTGCACGCGAAGCTCAACCTTGCGAACCCGGGCAACGTCGCCGTGTCGTACGACGGCTCCTGGATGACAAGGGGTCACTCGACGCACATCAGAGTCTGCACAGTGATAGAGTTATTCACGGGGCTCGTGCTCGATTATGTCGTGCTCTCCAATTTTTCCGCTGGCTGTGAGCGGGCGCCCAAAGAGAGTGACCCTTCCTACGAAGAGTGGAAGGCGAAGCACCTCTGCCAGAGAAACACCACCAAGAAAGCTGGAGAAATAAAAGTGGCGGCTGCCCTCATTCTGTTTCAGAGGTCGTGGGAGCTTCATAAGCTCAGGTACACCACACTGGTTTCGGGTGGTAACTGCCGCACCTACCTTGCTTTGAGGGATGCAGATGTTTATGGTTTCATTAAGATCATCGGGTTTCAAACACGTGCAGAAGTGAATGGGCACGCAACGGCGAAACCTCTCGAACCAGAGGCCAGCTGGCTCTAGAGCCCCAGTGGTAGGGGCCGGCATACTGGCGACCTCATCAACAAACTGACCTCATACTATGGCTGGGCTATAAAGTCCCACAAAGGGCGCACGCAAGCCATGCACAAGGCTGTGATGGCCACGTACTACCACGTGACATCTAATGATGCCATAGCAAACCACGGCCTCTGCCCCGCTGGTCCTGACTCGTGGTGCCGCCAGAACGCTGCCAAGGCCAAGGGGGAGCCAGCCCCCAAGCACCACTACAACCTGCCACCCCACGTTTGCGAGGCCTTGATTCCTGTGTATGAATGGCTGGCCGACCACAAGCTGCTTGAGCGGTGCCAGCACGGGAAAACGCAAAACAGCAATGAGAGTCTTCACTCGGTGATATGGTCGCTGGCTACCAAAAAGCGCCACGCATCGCTGCACAGTGTGGAAGCTGCGGTCGGAGAGGCTGTGATGCGGTTCAATGCCGGAAGTCAGTTGGCATCATCAAAGATCGTGCAGGAGCTGAACATGACCGTTGGCGCAGTGAGCAGCACACACATGGCCGAAAAGGACCGCTGGCGAACCAAGGACTATTCCTGCAGGCGGACATCCGCAGAAAATGTGCAGTGGACCCTCAGAAGGAGGCACCTAGGTGGTACCAGCAGTCAAGATAACTATGCCTGGGCCTACTAGTTGTTTCGTAGAGAAAAAGTACTCCACCTTTTACTGTTTGCATTAAACATAGCAGTGCTGTGTTTTTTGCCATTTTCTTAAAATGGATATTTTTGACGTGTAGGAACTAGCCCCGCCGGTATCCCCGCCGGCCAGCCCCGCCGGTAGCGTAGTGGTTATCGCACCAGACCGGTATTCTGGAGGTCGTGGGTTCGGATCCCACCTGGCGGGCATTTTTTCTCCACTTTCTTATTTTCCAAATTCTTTATCTTGAGCTACTACATCCTCCCCTTTGCTTTCCGAGGTCTTCTTGACTGCCAATTCTTATTTCTGTCTTATTTTCAACGAGCCCCTCATTTCTTATTCTGATTCGCTACATGCATAGCGAGGGCCTCTGTTCTGGCAGTCTTGGTGCTATAGGGAGCTTAAGAGGGTTCAACGCTGGTCGACCACTCTCGACATGTCGTAGACGCTCGAGCCAGGGCCCGGGGGTTAAAAAGAAGGGCTCCTTCACCCCGAGTAGTCCGAGTGGCCCTGGCTACCACCCCCAAGCGCAGGAAACAAAAAACACCTGAACATAAATACCCCTGAAAGTGGAGGCTAAAGTTGCCCCGCTGGTAGCGTAGTGGTTATCGCACCAGACTGGTATTCTGGAGGTCATGGGTTCCGATCCCACCTGGCCGGCATTTTTTTCTCCACTTTCTTATTTTCCAAACTCTTTATCTTGAGCTACTACATCCTCCCCTTTGCTTTCCGAGGTCTTCTTGACTGCCAATTCTTATTTCTGTCTTATTTTCAACGAGCACCTCATTTCTTATTCTGATTCGCTACATGCATAGCGAGGGCCTCTGTTCTGGCAGTCTTGGTGCCATAGGGAGCTTAAGAGGGTTCAACGCTGGTCGACCACTCTCGACATGTCGTAGACGCTCGTGTCACGGCCCGGGGGTTAAAAAGAAGGTCCCCTTCACCCCGAGTAGTCCGAGTGGCCCTGGCTACCTTCCCAAGCGCAGGAAACTAAAACACCTGAACGTAAATACCCCAGAAAGTGGAGGCTATAGTAGCCGCCGCCCGGTAGCGTAGTGGTTATCGCACCAGACTGGTATTCTGGGGGTCGTGGGTTCGGGTCCCACCTGGCGGGGCACTTTTTTCTCCACCTTCTTATTTTCCAAATTCTTTATCTTGAGCTACTACATCCTCCCCTTTGCTTTCCGAGGTCTTCGTGACTGCCAATTCTTATTTCTGTCTTATTTTCAACGAGCCCGTCATTTTTCTTATTCTGATTCGCTATATATATATATATATATATATATATATATATATATATATATATATATATATTAGGGGCTTGGATCCCACCCGGCGGGCATTTCCACTTTGTCTTTCCAAACGCCTTATCTGTTTCAATGACCTACCAACTTCCTCCGCTTTGCTTTCCGAGGTTTTCTTGGCTGCCAATCCTTACCTCTATCTTCTTTCAATGAGCCCCTCATTTCCCATTCTGATTCGCTATATATTGTCACGTAGCCAAAGACGACACAGCTGTCTTGAAGAAAACACACGTTTATGAGAGTAAACGTGTGCTCCCCTAACAACTCAAAGAATACACGGACGGCGAAACAGCAGTCGACAAACTGACGTGTGCAGACTGGTGTCGGCGAATCGAATGCGGGGCGTTTGCTCTGCAGGCTTATTTTTCGGGACGCATGGTTCTCGAACCATCGATTTACATCCAGAACATTGTAGATCAATGATTATTCCAGGCTAGTGATGTTAGGCCGAAACAGTCTCCTTATCTGAATGAGATAGCCCGTGCGGCATAAAAATAAATAATGGAACACGCGCTTCGCTCGGGACACAGACAAGAGCCTGGGGCGGCCGTGCAGTAAAAACAAACAATGAATAAGCAAACCCATATATGGTTCGAGGCAAATAAATATATATATATGAGACACATCAAAAAAGGAATGGTTTTAACGTTTCGACCGAAGACCCACCATCGTCGTAATGGCGAAGGCTGGTCCCCAGTGGAAACTGTGTCTCATTTTCTTCGTTATACTTACCGGTGTCCATGAAATTGTTTCCCGCTACATATATAGCGGGGAAAAAGCGGGAAACAATGATATATATGTAAAGAACGATACGGTTTGAAGATGGTCACCACATATAAATAATACTTTGGAGAAGGTAGCATTGTGTGTGTGTGTGTGTGTGCATGGCAAAGCATGTAACTTTCAGTTTAACCAACGCTATTTTCTTTTTGTGTGTCAGGCAAGCACATCTTGCATAGCCTTTGTCCTTCCGTTTTTCTTTTTCTTTTTCACGCACCAGCACAAGGCCAGCCGGCTGTTCCTGGGCACACTAATAAACACTGACTGATTGTGTTTGATATCACTCCTGCTTCTCTTGCAGTGTAGAGATGGGTCTTACATAATGAAGATAAATGTTCCCGCTGCTCAGCTCCAGTAACAGTTGCCATGGTAGTTGTGGAAGCGTTAGTAGTAATGGAAAATATGATACTCTGTTGCACAAAAGTTACCCGCCGCGGTGGCTCAGTGGCTAAGGCGCTGTGCTGCTGAGCACGAGGTCGCGGGTTCGAATCCCGGCCGCGGCAGCCGGTTTTCTGATGCAGGCAAAAAGCAAAAACGCCCTTGTGTACGAGATTTCGGCGCACGTTAAAGATCCCCAGGTGGTCTAAATTAATCCGGAGCCCTCCACTACGGCGCGCCTCATCGCCTGCGTTGCGTCGGTGCATGAAACCCTACAATCAATCAATGTTGCCCAAAAGTTGTGGCAAAGAAAGTGGTGAAGTTCAATCTACACCTATATCTTCTAATCGGTACATTACTCAGGTGTGGCGTAAAGCTCATGCGTATGCGTGCGGGCAGGCATGCGTGCGCACACAAACGTGCACACACTTGCGTACGCGCGGGCTTGCGCCAATTCGATTAAGAGCTGTTACCAGGCGCCTTCCCACATCGTCTAACATACCCAGTGACCATTGCACAGATGTCTATTTGTAAGCACCTATGGTGCTGGTTTCTTTGGCAGCATGTGTAGATTTTCAAAATACTCGTTTTCTGCTGAGTTACTATGCCGGAAAGCCATTTATTCGCAGATACACTATGGTTCTTCTTAACTTAGACGGGGGCACATTGGTTACCAATATTTATTAACTGGTTAGATACGGCTCCTCATTGCTTGAAAGTCATATTGCCCATGTCAAAGGTTTGAATGTGCTCCTTATGTTAAGTTCGAACAAAATGACCATTGAGGTTATCTCATGTGAAGGTGCAAAAAAGCAGTGACCAAGGCATAAGCCGGTACGATGATCGCTGAAGGGCTTGATAGTCACTAGCACTGCTTAATCGGCACTTTCTGTCTTTGCAGGAACTCACTTCTCCAAAGGAGAGTGCAGAAGGTGGCGTGATCGTGCTCGTAACCGATGGAGAGGAAAACGTGGACCCCCGTATCAAAGACATGCTGCCGAAGTTGATTGAAGCGAAAGTCGTGGTCAGCACAGTGGGACTTGTATCGGAGGCGGACAAACAGCTCCTGGATCTGGCATCATCGACGGGCGGCAAGGCGTTCATCATGCGAGACAGCAGCTGGCCGAGGGATTTATTATTGGAGGAAATTTTTGAGTCGACTACTCTCACCGAGAATGACGGCACTCTCCACTTGAAAGTGGTATGAGTTTCAGTGGTAGTACACGTCACACCTTATAGTAAAACATCTTTGCTTTACAGCACTGGACCCCGGCAAATGCAGTTGAGAACGCCGCTGTTCTTTCTATACAAAGCCAAGATATTAGTACGCATAAAAGTGTGTGTTGAAACACGATTGTCAACTGCCTAGTTAAAACTTAATGTAGAGTATGCAACATCACGAAAGATTTGTTGCTTCTTTCTTTTCTGTGCACTCTGATTAACACTACCGCGCGTGGCCTCTTACGTAATTGTGCCTCCTGTTAAGCCTATTACAGTAATTTTTTCGTGGAGTGCCGCCGCAGGTAGGATTTGCTTTTGTGGTGGAGCCTTTATGGGAACCGCAAAAAATTGCGCAGCTTCACTAGTGGTGCAAGGCATGAGAAAGAGCAGAGCTTGCGGCTCTCACCCTTTGACCCCTCACATGAATTTCCGAACTTGCCGCTGAAAGTTCTCCATGACTGGCAGGTCCGGATCGTTCTTTCCACAGGCTTTCACATCTCCCCTAAAGTGGACGGCATGAGCACGTGCTAGAATCTGCGGTAACCGGCTTCGCGAACTCAGCTTCTGTGCTCTCTACTTCAGGCACGAATGCACGCGGGCTGGTGAAAAGAACAGCACGCGAAAGACCGCAGCACGAGTGATATTCCTAAGAAGCCGGTTTCATAATGCGAGGGACCTAGGTTACATTCCAGCCACGCGAATCTCCCCCCCCCCCCCCGTTAGGCTTTTTCATGCGGTGGCTGTCTTGTAATGGTTTTTTGTTGTGCATAATTTGTGGGGTTGTGTTATTGCTTTTTCAGTTATTTTGTTATTTATTTTTAGGCTCCCCAACCCATGCGTTTTGGAGCTAAGATGTGTTGCATTTGCCTTCCCTTCTCATAATGAGGCGCATGGGAAGGCAACAAGGAATGGCTTTGCATGCTATGGGGCCCTATATTCCTTGTTAGGTTGAATTTTTTTCTGCCTCAAAATTAACCTGTTTGGGTGTTACACTTGCGAAGTATCTAACGTGGCCTCTTTTTCTTGCAGGTGTTGTGCGCTGTGTGCCAACACAAACCTTTTTTTCTTTCCAATTGGCAGCACATGTTACTGTTCCCGCCGCTGCTCGCATGTACCCCTCGGGTCTTTGGCGAGGCACAGTGGTTACGTTGCCGGTTTCGCAGCGTAGAGGTTCCGAGTTCGATTCCCGGGGCATTCCTAACATTTTTTTTCTTGAGGCGCGCAATCCCAACTTCTGCTTGTGGAATCCTTTCCTCCACACCACTTTCCCTCACACTTCTTGGCATATAGAATTTTCACCCTCTCCGCATCGCCGGTGATGATTGTTTTCTGGGAACGCTCCACGGCAGAACTAAAATCTGAAAGAGCTCTGCTGGTGAAACGCTGCAGAAAATTTCCAAGGGCATCCAATCCGAAACAACTTTCGGATGTGCCGCATAGTGAGCAAGCAACCAAGTCGTTATTCCTCGCTCTCGGGCCACAAATCTTCTCAATTCGTAGTCAAGCCGGAGGGTATAAGATAACAACCCATGAAGTTCGCGCTTATAAAGCACCTGCGCGCCGCGCGTTTCCCCCACACAACGCACAGGAATCTCAAATCAGTTGCGAGAAGGGCATGGCGTGCATAACATAAATGTGTCAAGTTTTGAAACCGAGATCAGCGTTAGTGAGTGATAACAAACTCAACTGCCTCATGAAAAAAAAAGTGCTCAGAAACCAGCTTCGCGAGTGTCACAATGTGGATTCGTCTTCTCAAGAAAGCTTTATCTCGGTATCTAGGATCGTGAAGCTAGAAAAATTAATGGTTTTTTGTAAAAAACAGGATTGCTACAAGTTAAAAGAATTTACATTATTGAAACCAGGAAGTAGGGGACTTTTACGGCATGCAGATGGCCTCTCTTATCTAGATAGCACTTACTGAGGGATCAGTGTGCGAAGAAAGAACCACGAGGGCGGATAAGAGGCTAAGGACGGAAGAGGCACTTCCCAAAGCGCTTTTCTCTTGCTGTTTAGCAGCTTGTCACCGTTGCTGCAAGGAAAAGCTTGTCAGCAGCGGAGAGCGCCAGTGCATGTTTTCAAATTTCTAAATACTCTTAAAGTTTCTCGAAATTGGTGAATAATGCTATATTGTTCGAAGGCGAATCGAATACTGCGATGCATCTTCACCGTATTAAACAGTTTAGGATGTTGTCACGCCCATAATAAGTTCTTTTTATTCCTTCAACATACCGAAAGCTTAAATCATTTCAAAAACACGGAACGGAGGGAGGTGAAAAAGGTTGAGTGCCCCATTGAATCCTGTCTGTAGTAATACTTTCGTAGAGACACCAGTAAGAGATTGAGCCGAGTAAAATCCCAACAGATGGGCTCAATCTGTACCTGTAAAGAGACGTGCCTGGCTCAGTGACTGGCTGACTCATGGCATGGCTGGCATAGTTTGTGTCATCTGTTCTTCGCCGCGTGACATTTTGGTGGTAGTGCTGAATACATCCTCACCCTGGCACCAGCCTTGCCCAGGTCTCATGTTATACGTGGTTCTTACGTGGCGGCAGAACCATGAGGACGACCGTGATAATTTGTGGTGTCAGCCATCATGTTGCGAGGGCTGTCACACTGTCTGCTTCTCCTCAGATAGTGGGGAAGCTTGGCGCTTTGTGTAATTAAGCACTTTGTCTTTTCTTCGTGACATATCCTCCGGTCGAGGGCGATCTTCACGGTCAAGACTATTGCGAAACTGACAAATGGGATGAAGACGAATCGATGCGTTGGCCCGTGAACAGTGAAATGCTTGCCAGCTACAGGTGACGATATTGCATCGATGATGCATATCCCCGCTGTAGCGATGTCCTCAAGGCGACGACGATGCGTCCTGTGTACTGGGAACCACATTGGACGATAGGGCTTGGGACACATCATCGGCTAATCGTGGTGGTCATGATCGGCTCGTCACGGGCCGGGGACACGAGACGGGGCACGGGGTCGATCGAGTGCTAGTTCGCAGTAGGGCTAGGATGGCGACGTGGCGGTGTGCCGTCGAAGATCGCGTTCAGGCCGAAAAGGATCGGAGATTGGCTAGGATGGGTCTGTGGCCAGCACACTCCACCAAAATGCTGTGTGATGACCGATGTATTGAAGGTATGTTGAAATGTACAAGACCAGAACAAACACATGAACCATACTGCTGTGGGCCCAGCCTCCAACAAGACAAAAAGCGCGAGGCATGTAACCGGCTCGGTATTCTCATAGCTGACAATACATGCACATGTCACAGTCTCACAGTTTTTTATAGCAGCCACAGAATATGAAGAATGCATATTATTCAATAAAAAGAATGCATGTTTTTACAGCTTTCGTTTTAATTTTTTAGTCCCTGCTTATATAATATTTGTTTTCGCTTACAAATGCGGGCCATAGAATTGTCCTAACAAACATACAAAATGTGAGCGGGAATTTCAAATCAGATCCCTCAGGAAGGGAATTGATTTCAATTTTTGCGCCCTACCATAGAGTCGCTATCTCTTGGGACTTCTGTAACCAGGCACCTCTCCAAAGAGCCCATGGTATATGTTATAAAACCATGAGTGACGGGTATTCATCACACTTGCGGAGATAATACTTCCCTTGGGCAGAGAGAGAAGCAATTTTTATTGCCAAAAGTGATTGCGGCACGGTGGGTGCAACCCTTCGCGTCGCGATAATTTCAGCTGCTCGAAAAAATAGCTCCTTCTGGATCTGGGGTACGAGCATTCTTCTCCACCCACTGGTCAGGGGAATGAATTGGAGAGAAATATGTTTCCTGTACGATCCCCCATCACAGCACACTATGTTGATGCATTGTAATTTAGCATAGTCGCCTTAAAACACAAGTTCCCGCCCTTTATGTATTGACAACAGGAACGAATTCGCAGTCGTGCACAACTCACTTATCACAAGTAGGAATAGTCAACACGTGTTAATTAAACCATTTAGTGTCATTATAGAGCGGCCGATCCGGGAATCACTGACTACTACCGCTAGTAACTTAGGATACCCAATCTCCGAATACATTCTCAGACATAACGCATAGGCTGGCTGGACACTAAACCTAGTTGTTCCCCACACACCTGGAAAAATCATTTAAATAACAGTGCACGTTAAGTGTTCTGTAACTTGTTTCCCCTTTTTCCCCAACAGAGTCTGTATAGCAGCTTGTTACTCAGAAAAATGTCTAGGAGGAGATTCCTGACTGACTCCGAAGTAGGTGAAAACATAGAGGTGCATATGAGCAAGAACCATCCCGGTGCAGTTGAGGCACGACATGTCGATTCCAGCCATTGGCGATATAAGGACTGGCGCATAACCGATGGCACAGGCCAGAAACGCACCCTTATACCCATGCCGGATAAGGTAAGAAGGAGATATCTCTTGTTTTTCTGTTCTGTTCTAAAGATGTACTTCTGTTTCGCTGATACATTACGCATACGCTGACTGGCCAGGGTCCATTGTGTTCCCGAGGGCACACCTAAAAGAACCATGCAAACAGGATGGCGTTTTGTCACTCGTGTTTTTTTTCTGCTTTTCTTACAGCAGTTGATGACGCGGCAGGAGGAATCCACGAACACTTTTGAAACGACATTTTACGTAGACAGTCAATCAGTAAACAACACAGAGGTGACTCTGAGGAAGCACCATCCCGACAACATTACGGTGCAGCTTGTCAAACCCAGCGGTCAGGTGTGCAACGAATGCAACATAACGTATGACGGCAACTACACACGCATCCTTTTACCCACGCCTGCGGAGGTAAGATGGCGTTATTTCTCATTTGCTGCTGTTGAGTTATGGTGCCCTTTGTGTTGAAAAGACTATAGATAGAAAGAATGGAGCTTCTTTCCTTGTTTGGGTGATGCCGCTATGAACCTTAGAGGGACACTAAAGGGTAAAACAAGTTAGCCTGAATCGATGGATTATGGTACTGCGAACCAAAGTACGCTATTATCGCGACTAGTTGTTCTTTAATAATGCAGACAACGCCAGAAATGTGAAAACAGGTGAAGGCGCCCCGTAGGCTTTTGGGTACTATGGCTCGTGACGTCACAAAAAATTGCGACCGGTGCCAGCCTTTTGGAGAAGCATATGTAAATGCTTCCCCCAAATAAATAGTTCTAGAGTTGCTGAGCACGCAATGTAAATGTAAACTTTCCGTGAGCTCGGCAATTTTAAAAGATCACAGACTACAGCTTTATATACTGCGATACACGCTGCTTCCCTCAGGCGTCAGAGTTGGCCATCATGCTTTCAGTAGTTTAAGCATTGCAGAGCATTAGCTAAGTCAATAACGTACCACGATGAACACCCTAGCTTCTGCGAGCAATAACCAAGGCAGGAAGCACCAAAATGCACAAGTGGTTCAGCGACCCGTCTGAGCTTCTAATACGTTCTTCCCGCAGATTTTGTTATTGGTATAGCATGCCTGCGCCGGTTCGGACCTTATCGCCCGTGTAAGGTTGGGGTACATTACTGCAGGTGGTTATCCTACCGATTCCATACTTCTGCTGTTCCGTTCGCCGCGAGCTGCTATTTATAAAAAAAACCGTTATTCGTACGCCGCGTGAGTTCTATCCATGTTATGTTTAGACCCGGCGTACCTCGGCCACAAGGTTGCCGGGAAGCCGGGAAGCAGTGCCGGGAAGCGAACGGGTGCCGGGAAGCGAGCGTACATTTAACGCTGGGTTGGCGTGAAAGGAGAGGGACGTGATCACCAGTCGACGTGAGATGAATGCGCCGGCCTGAGCCACGCCTAGCCCAGCGTTTATACATTGGCCTAGCCGGACAGCCGCGTGTGCCCAATATTAGAAACAGTGCTTTTGTTTTCCGAAGGGAGCGCTTCGGCGGGCTTGATGGGTCCGGGTTTGCAGTGCAGGCGGATACACCAGAAACTCGAGGATTGAAATGAATTTCCGGTTTCGACGGTCCAAGTCCAAGCCACTTTTCTCCGCGAGAGAAACTTCCTGCGCTGTTAGAAATAAATTGGAGACGTGAAAGCTGCAGGTGCGAGTCTGTGAGCACCTATATCGCCAACCATTTTAACTCTATACCACAGCAGTTCTTCGCTCCTCCTTTGTGACGCGATGCCTACCTCACGAAAAAACGAAACGGAAGCGGAAGAGTTTAGCAGTATCCGCAGCAGCACTATCGTCCGGGGTAGGCTGTGGTGCTGCGCAAGCGCGAAGAGAACGCTGCCAGGCTCGGACACCAGCTCTGCGTCTCCGTCTTGTCTCCGCGGCCCTGGCCCATCGGCCACAAGCGCTGTGTAAGATTTGTGGGTGAGGGCGGCCCACCTCTTTTACGTCTACAAAATTGGTGAAACCGGAGACACCGGACTCGGCCAAGCCATGAATTCGCCGCCGGGGTATCGGCAAGGCTTCTACAGCAAGCCGCCATCTCCGCCGTTCCCTGCCGTGCCACCGTTCAACCCCAAGGACCCGGGGCTGTTGTTCGCGCACATGGAGAGCCACTTTTACATTTGCTGTTCCTTCAGTCAAGCCAAATGGTGCAACATCACATACCAGGCCCTCCCTCCCGAGATGCTTGCCCAGCTCCGCGCTGCACCAACTGGACTAAATGCCTACAGCGACCTAAAATGCGCAGTCGTAGAGTGCCTCGACGTACCGGTGGTTCGCCTTCTGCCGCTCGTAACAGAACCAAGCCACCAACTCTACAGGCACAACCGCCCAAAGTTGTAGTGAAACTCGAGCCCCTTATCAATATCTGCGATTTCAATGACACCGGCGCGCCTGAGGAGAAGTCGGTACATGCCCCTTTGTCCTCCCCGTCGCTGCCAATCACCGTGACTCATTAAAAAACCTCGACTCCCCTTCTGGCCAGGCAAAAATGGAGGCGCCCGTCACTTACACTGACAATGACACTGACGTCACTGGCGCCCGTCACTGACACGTCGCTGACACTCTTCGACATCACCCCGCATCGACAGCGTGCTCACGTCTTCAGCGTAACGCACCTACCCTTACAACTCTACAGCCATTGTTTGCTCATGATGCCCACTCTGCAGTCTCATTCTAGTTCCCAGAACCCTCAACCCGCCATATGAAGCAACAGTGTTGCCATACTCAGATCGCACTCCCTCCACAGATGCAGTGCCGTAGGCATCAAAACAAGCAAACCTAATTCTCTGGAACTGAAAGAGCCCAGCGAAGCACTGGACATCCCAACGATGACATCTAACGCCCGGCGCCCCAGCGCATTGTTTCTCGTGCACGGTTCACCCGAGTTCTTAAGCGACGAGGAGCAAGACCGCTAGATTTGGCTGGGGAAAAGATGAAACGACGTTCCAAGCATCGTGCAGGGCGTCGAGGTCCTGGTCGTCCGCCACACCGCCTGTCTAAACCCACTTCCCCGTTTGTCTTAAAGCTGCACCGTGCTCTCATCCGGCACCATCCCAGGCACAGGATTAACCTTCAACCTCCGGATTCTCCGGGGAGTGTACCCCTCATCATGCGACTTTCTACTTATTCCATAGTCGCAGTTGGCATATGTTTGCGCTGCAGCCACAGGAATGAGACTAACAGCATCCACGGCCACGCGACACGCCCTCAGCGGCACTCCCAGCCCAGACTTTCTGAACTCGCTTGTGGCTGCCTGTGCCGCAACGACGACTGGATAGGACATTAGACATATTGCCCTTCCAATGAACATGCACATTGTGTGTACATATCTGTACATAGTAAACTTCTACTATTTTGTGCAGCTAAGGGGCATGCTAACTTTTCGTCACCTATCGTTTTACCCCGTTCTCTACAGCGGCGGTCATCTGCAGCAGCGTCTGAAGCAGCACTATCGTCGTAAGTAGGCTGTGGGGCTACACGAGCGGGAAGAGAGCGCAGTGGGCTGCCAGTCTCGAACGCCAGCACTGCGTCTGCGTCTGCGCCGCACAACATTTGTGGGTATGGGCGGCCCGCCCGTTGTTGACAAGAGAAATGTTAGCTCCATTTACTTATTCCTCAGCAAATTGCGCATCGTTGCTCTTTGAACAAAAGCTTAGACTGCAACGAAACGTAGAATCTTTAAGTTAAAACAGAATTTCATGCAGCTTTCAGTGTCCCGTTAAAGAATACTTGTCTTTTATTGCATGCCTACAGCCTGTGCTTGTAAAATGGTAGGACATTGTTTATTTGTGTGGGGAATATGTAGTGGGTCTGTCGCCTTCTAGGCTGTTCTGAGACGTCCACACATATGCGCATCACAGTCTTACGGTGCACAAATCTCGTGCCATAAAATGTCGGCAACAAAATTAAAAGACATCAAATTTACTGCAACACTAATATTTTTATTGGCTTTTATTCTTTTTCTGTTAGTGCTGTGAAGAGCGTGTTTTGCTTTACGTTTACTTTTTGAGTCGTGTGCATTGTTGCATTTTTAACATAACTGCTTTGAACCAATTTAGGGGTTGTTTTATATTTCAGAACAGCGCGTTAAGTAACCTTGGCCGTAGGGTCGATGTTTCATTACAACCTTATAGCGCTGATTACTCTTATAGCTAATCGTCCGAGGGAATTACCAGTGGTGTGCCCATAGACCTGTGATATGCCAACGTAAATTCAGGTCATCGTCATCATCAGAGCTCCTTAAGGATGAGGTTGCTGCTCTTTTGCCGAACCAGTCACCCGTGGCCTACCCATAGACTGAACGTGAATTATGGTAATCACCATCATTGGAGCTTGTTTATGTGGGCTTTACTGTATAGTGAATGGTAATCACCATCGTTACAGTTGTTTAGGTGGGCTTTACTGTATGGTGATTAGCATAGAGCTCTTCCACCGAACAAATCACTCATGGGCTACCCATACACTTGCAAACGGGAGTTATGGTCGTCATCATATATGGCACCTTCTGGTCGGTTATTTTAATGCTCGCGTGAAATAAAATCTTCAAAGGGACAGCAGCTGAACACGTGAATGGGCATTCCTGTCCCTGCACAGACTCTATATTTGGCTCTAATTTCATGCTGCGTGGATGGATCATCTGTGGCTGTCGCCCTTTCAGTTTGAGGATTTTTTCATCCCCACATTCGATACCTTTTCCTCTGCGTGTCACAGTTGACAGCCTCTAAATGACGTGGACAGAACCCTTCTATTTTGGCGCTAGTTTGCTCGCCAGGCCCGGGGTGGTGTTCTACTCTCACGTATAGCCCATCACCCAATATTGTACGGCACGCATTTGCGGTTCTTGTCAAAACGCTCCTTTCGTCTTACCACTGCTTTATTCAGTGCCTCTGAAGCGAGTTGATGGGGAACACAGACGTCGAGCGAGCTCTGTGCACTAACCTTCAAGTGTGCCGTAATGCGTCTCGGGAGGCATGCCTATGAAATCCGGCACTGATGCGTTGCGACCGTGAAGGAGGGAGAAGGGAAAATCGTTATTGCCCTCATGGATGTTGGTACTGTAAGCAAACAATGCAAAAGGAAGGCATCAATCCTAGTCCCTGTGATCGGGGTCGATGTACTGAGACAGCATTGTTACCAGGTGGGTTCAACGTCTCCACGGCCCCATTACATTGAGGGTGGTAAGCAGTGATGTGTCACTTCTTAATGCCTAAAAGGTTGCACACTTACTTAGGAAATTCATAGCCTGGTCCATTAACAGCTGCTCGGGTGCGCCGTGCTTGAGAACAATTTTCTTTACGAACTCTGTAGCAACCCTTTCGGGCTTTTGGTCTGGGAGCGGGAAAGCCTTGGTGTAATGACGCAAGGGGTATTCAAATACCTAAATGCACTTGTTCCCTGCTGAGAACGTCGGTAAGGGGGCACACTATATCCATGGCAGTGCGCTGGAAAGGAGATTTAGGCTCCTTGAACACCCGCCGTGGCGCGCCGATTTTTGGGCTCTTTTGGACACTGCAGGAACGACACTTCCCACAGTACTCCATGACATCCGCCCGCATACCTGTTCAGAAGTAGGGCGTGCTTCTCTGGCTTGTTTTTCGTGTCCTCGGGTGCGCCGTGTACTAGGTTTCATGCTGCAGCCGAAGCAGTGTCACCTTCATTGAGGTGGGTACCACCGATCGCCCCTGCACCTTGTCAAGATGGTCCCGATGTCTTAAGAGTTCCCCTTCATTTAGGAAATAATGCCCCGTGGTAGCACTCATTTCCAGTAACCTGATGATTGGTAACCTTGAGTGGTTGACCGTCGCGTTCTTGTTTCATACAGGCTTCTTTTGCCGATGATACAAAGATGTCTGCTGTTCGGACGGCTGCTCTACTAAGGCCGTCCATGTTCTGATTGGCTGTTCCCGACTTGTGAACAATCTTCAAGTCATACACCTTCAAAAGCAGGTTCAACCTTGCTAAATTTGAGCTCGGGTCGCGGGCGTTCATCAGCCACTTGAGATGCTGGCAATCAGTGAGTATACGACAGTGCCAGCTGTACAAGACGCATGTGAAATGGTGTGCAGCCCATACTAGTGCGAGGCACTCCTGCTGGGCAGCTCCATACTTTTTTCGGCCGAGTTCAACCGCCTAATGGCTTATGCCACTGGGTGTTCTTTGCCGTGAAACTCTTGTGACAGCCCTGCCCGTGAAGTTGCTTTGGAAGGGTTCGTCGCGAGCGTTAAGGGCCATGTGAAGTCTAGTTAAGCACGGAATCTTCAACCAACTTGTGTTTCATCGGCACAAAGCGTTTTGCTGCTAGGCTTCCCATTGAAAAGGTTCCTTTGTTGTAAGCTGTGTGAGCGGCTGTGCCTGTTCAGCAAATTTTGGTATGTGCTGGCGGTACTGAAAGGAGGCCCAGGAATTGCCTCACGTCCGTCTTTGTTGTAGGCTTGCGAAAGTCCTGCACGCACTGGATCTTAGAGTAGTCAGGCTGCACCCTCTTAGCGGATGCTGTATGCACGAAATATTTCTCCTCTGGTAGGGAAAATTGGCACTTTGATGGCTTCAGATGTAAGCCCGCACTTGTACCATGTGAAATACCTTGAGCAAGCTGGTGAGGTGACTTTTGAACCTGCTGCTGTAAATTAGATGTCTAAATAAACGTGGCTGCTGTTGCCTAACGGCCCCGCTAGGACGACATCGGCTGTTCCATGCCAAACCACGGCGCTGTTCACGAGCGAGATGGGCATCCGTCGCCATTGGTAATGTCCGGATGGTGTGTTGAGCGCAGTCGTGTCTTTGTCATTAACGTGCATTTCGATTTGCCAATACCATGACGCCATGTTTATGATGGAAAAAAAACTTGGCGGAACCTAGTTCTGACAGAGTTTTAGCGATGTTAGGTAACGGGTGCGGGTCCTGGCGAGAAACACGATTTAAGTCGCGGTAGTTGACGACGAGGCCGTAAGACCCAGTGCAACCCACAGCGATGTGGAGTGCTCAATAATTCGCCCTTTCTGAAAACTCATTCACCTTGCAATCCATCTCTTCTCTCGAACCCGGTATTCGTTGTGCCCTACGGTAGACAGGGCTGGCCTCGCTGGTGGGAATCCTGTGCTTTATCGCCTCGTAGTGGCCGATGTCACTGGTGGGGGTAGAGAACGCCATGCCGAACTCGTGTATCAGCTATTGGATTTGGGATATCTTGGGTTCGGGAATGTGCGAACTGTTAAACAGATCGTGCACCTCGGCTCGCTCTAAAAGCCTGCATACAGCATCATAGGTTGGCTCGTCGGCCATCACAGCTGCTATCAAGGTGCAAATCAATTTGTTTCTAGAAATTTTGTTCTCCTGTGGCGTGGTGTTTACTATGCAAAACGGTACTCGGCCATTCGTCGCCACGGTAACTACGCTATGCGAGCACGCGATTTCAGACACATCGAAAACACTGCTCTCAACTCCCAATTGCCCCTTGGCAAGTTCGTAGGCCACTTCGCCCTCCAGCACGCATTTGCTTAATGCCGGCAGCACTGCATCTTTCACGAGGTGGACTGGCTCCGCATCGTAGACATCTGTCTGCCGGTTCGGCTGCCCAGGCTCCACTCGTTCCCAGTTGGTGATGGGCACTTTGACACCATCTATTTTCAAAACACCCTCTCAACAACACATCCATCTTCTCCTCAGCGAGAATATTTTGTCCTATTAGACAAATAGGGGAACAGCGCAAACACAGACAAAACACAAGAAGAAGAAGGTGACAACCACGAGCGCTGACTTACAACTCGTGTACAACTGACTTACAACAAGTCAGCGCTCGTGGTTGTCACCTTCTTCTCTTGGGAACCCGGAGGGAAACAGACATTGAGACTGGGCGATAGAAAGATTTACATAAAATGCACTCAGTACATCTTTCGCCTGTCACTGTGTTTCATTGATTATGGTTTTACGAAACGTTCTGTACCTACCGATCGGAATGCTACCCCGATAGTCATTTTTAAATAAAACTTTAAGTTCTTTTATGATCTGCGTTAGAACGATGGTTTTGGGCTAGTTTCGAATTTCATGCTGTGTTGGCCCCTGCAGTAAATGCATGTACACAATCGCTCGAACACTTTCGGGGCTTGTCTTGAGGCATTTCATAGTCGCTGCTAAAAGACATCAGTGCGGCACAAACTCGTCTGCACCGAAGGCATTTTACTTGTTTAAATATTTCTGTGTGCCCAGGATGCTGCTTTTGGGTCTCCTCTCGGTTGTTTTGCTCCCCTCCAGCAATATTTCTCAAATCTTAATGCTCGTTCTGGCTGCTCCAAAAGCCGATTTTGCTGCTCCAAAACCTACTTTTGGCTGCTCCAAAAGCTGCTCCTAAATGACTCGACCCAATCACATCACTGCAGTAGTTTAATGTTTGGCCATAAGAAGGCGGGATTTATAGTCTCCGAAAGTTCCAAACCAAAGTAAAAGTCAATAAAACCCTTTCTGAATGGCAACTACACTGAACAAGAGTTTATGGACACAGCTGAGTTGTGCGACATAATCGTGACGGGGCAATCAATCTTAAGGCAAGCAATGCAGTTCCCTCGAAGGGAACTTTATGATGCTCGTCTCAGATATGGTGAAGTCACGTCAGTGTATTGCCCGCGCTCTAGCCCACACTTCAATTGTTTGCAGGTAGTGCATCATGGGCCAACATGCCTTTTCAAGTCCCAAGCAGCTCTCTGGCTGCATCGGCTTGTATCGAGGACTCTACTAGCGAAGCTCTGATACACGAAACGACGCCGAAAGCTACCGTTCAACTTGAACAGTAACCGCAAGGTCTGCCTGCAGAGAAAGGTGCATATCCCGCCGTCGTACTTGAACTCGATGGACAAACCAACAGTGAACAGAATTCGTCAACTAGCGACACCCCAGCCAAACCCACGTGTGCTCAACGCAGTTCAGGCGTCCATCTGGCCTAAAAGTAGGCGCATCGAAGGAAGCCTTGCCAAACAGAACGCGGTTGAACCAAATACGAAAAGGCAAGAGGAGAGATAAAAGAGCATTGATGCTACCGCAAGATTGGCTTTCAAGCTCTCTGCACCAATACACGAACGTGAAACAAATGATTGTCGTTGCTCATGGCTTGCATGGCAGTCATCGCCATGACCATTTTCGCTATTGAAGAAAGAAGGGCAACGACAACCAAATGAAGGTTTTTCTGCTGTTCGGCGTACTTTCAAATGCAAGTTCAAGAACTGCCAGCAAGGCTACCGTTTGCCTGGAACGACTCGAAACGAACCATGCAGGAAGCCACAGCGCTGGTGGAAGTACAGACGCAAATACGGGGGCTAGGACTATCCCCTACGCATCACTTTTTTTTCGCCGCGGGGGAGGTTGTTGGAACTTTTTCCCCCGAATAAAACAAATGATCGCACATGTGAGTGGAAGAGGACGATGAACGATGGGGGCGATCGGAAGCATTCTGTGTGTATCCTAATGTAAATGCAGTTCTTTCCCCCTTACCGAAGGCGTTGTAGTCGCGACAGAGTGGCTGTACTCGCCACAAGGGTAGTATTTTGCGGGTCTCGGCCCGCTGCCTCGACGGCCGACGTTTGCTGCATTTGGTTTTTCTGTAGCCCGATTGTAGCTTCCAAATTGTAGCTGCGGCCGAGGCAGCTAACCACCCCCGCAGCCTCCCATGCATGCGGCGCTGGTTCGTTTCGGGCAATGTCACTCGTCCCACGCCCGGCAAAGAGGAACGGTGCGGGGCGTTCACCATGAATGAACACCGCGTTCGCCCGGCCTCCTCCTGTGAGCGTTGCGCGGAACCGAACGGCTTTGAGACGTGGTCGGCAATACAGCGAAATCAAAGGTTTAACCGAGCGAAACCAAGACTCAACCGGACTAAGCCAAGCTTTTGCTTTGCATATCCAAGGTTATCTGAGCTAAGCCGCAGTCATTTTTTTCTGTTTGACTTTGTTCAACTCCCCCTTCATCCTCGCAGGCGTGAAAAAAACACTCATCGGTGCAAGTTAAACCACGGTAACGTGAACTCATGCTTGTCGCACCGCAGCCCAGTTTTGTGAGCCACGGCTAATGGTAACTTAAGCAGAGTTGTTTTAGGCGGTTTATTGTACACTTCACATTGCGGGAACTCCTCTGAAGCTTCTAGTGTAATTTTGGATATTACATTAGATTGTACATTTAAAAATTGGCAATTCTTTGTTCTGTGCACGGACAAGGTAGCACAGAATGAGAGCACAGCCATAGATCCTCACCAATGCACAAGGCTCTTTTAAGCATTTATCGTTTTCCTTATCTCATGTTTTCTTCCTGACTTCGAGCGGAAAAGAGTGATCTAGACCCCCACGTTTGCGGCGTTTGTGGCAGTATTGTCCAAATGAAACAACGACATAGGGTAGGCATAGATGTTTTGCGGTCAGGATAATCACCTGATCGGAAAGGGGAGCCAATGGGGGGTGGGAGTATCGGTGGGGGGACTAACAACCAGGCAACATCCCAGCTCCGTGCGGGCTGAAGGGATTTACCTCCTTCGTGCGATTCTCGTGTACATGCAACAAACCAGGCCGACTTGTCTGTGTTGGACAGCGTCGTTTTTAAACAGCACGAGGCCTCGTGAAGGTGACTCTCAATTGAGAAGCCGACACCACGTGGACAAGAATAAAACCAAATATCTTAATTTTCCCACAACCGGCTTTATAGATAGCAACCTGACCATCGCAGCCAGCTTATTGGGAGGCAGCGTGCTAAAACATTGTCGTGTAGGAACGGTGCTCTCCGTCCTATGTAGCCAAGTCTAATCCCCAAACTCGCCATCTTCACTTCGCTCGGAGCAGGTCCAGGGACTCCTCACATAAAGAGTAGCGGTCGTAGCAATAAATGCCAGTTGTACCGGTCACTAAGTATTATTGCGGCAGCATTGAGACTTCACGGTTGAGTCTAGAACCGTTTCGTAGCTATGCAAATCAACGTGCACAAATAAGCCAAACAGCTACGGTAAGCGCCTGCTCGACTGGCGTTCGTTTTTTGGAGCACTTTCTTGTTTTTAGACATTCGGAATTTTGCTGACTTTCGCTTTGCGCCGAGGAGCCTTATTTTTGAATTCACAGGGAACGCTCGGAAGTTGTGTAAATACCCCATTCTGTGTGGGGGGAAAAGCCGCCATTCTGACGGCAAAAGATATTGTTTCAGCGAAGGCACCACTATTAAACAGCAACCTTCTCAGCGGCTGCGACGTTTTTACCATAACTCGGGCGTCACGTTTGTAGGAGCTCCGTCGGGGTGGCCTACAAGCCAACAATTGACAAACTTGGGTATAGCCAGCCGTCCCCCGTCAATGCTTGTGGTGAGAACCACAGTTATATTCGGGACATGTTTTTGAACCACTGCCCCCGCACCAAAGCGGTCGGAACCTGGTGCACGGCCGCTCGATCACCCCCTCCCCCAAGGAGACAGAGGGGCCGTGCCTGGTGAAAACAAAATGCCTCTACCGTGCGATTTCCGGGCTTGCTCAGCTGTACACAACAAATGCAATCACGTAAGATATGTTCACTGCAAGTACGGTGAGAAATATTGCATGGTCTTTAGGCATATCCTTTTTCGAACGCGTTTCTTTTGGCCAGGTTTGTAGCCGAGCCTTATGCCTAAGCCGTCTATGACCTACAAGTGCGTTATCAGACTCTCTGCCGCTACTTTCTCAAGAATCACTATTCATGCTGCTGCAATACTAACCTCCAGATACGTTGAAGGCCAACCAAGAAATTTCTGGCGCACGCTGTTTTATATTGTTTGATGGAATTGTGCTATGCGTCGTAAGCTAATGTGAATTGACCGAGCACTGAGTGTTCTCTTTTTGCTTTTTCTTTTTATGCACTATATAAACCTGCGCGCAAAGTACGTCTTCCTCCATTTTTTTTCTGTTACATGCTATAGAACAAAACGTGCTCAACATATCTAGGTTGTTCCTTTTCGAATGTACTTGCGCTATCAAACGCGTGGAACAAGATGGGTCCGGCCGCGTGCACGTTTTCATCAGCCTAGGCAAGTCACAATTTCGCGTTAAAAACTCTTATTTGAGCCAGCCATTGAGCCCACAGATGATGTGCACTTTCCCTACTGTGAATCAGCAAACACTGAGCACAACGGACCCAGAAAAAGACGAAAGAACGACGCAACGCCGAGCAAACGCGTGTGAAGCAGAGAAATGAGGATTAAGTGCAGCGCCAGCCGCTGCAGTGGTGTCAGAAAGAACTAAAAACAGGGTTCATACAGGTCCTTGAAACCCTTGAAACTTGAAAATTGAGTTTTCAAGGGCCTTGAAAGCCTGGAATTTTTTCCTTCTCCTTGAAAAGCCTTGATTTCTTGGGGCAAGAAAGAGGAGACCTGATTACGGGACCAGGTTTCCATGGCTTATATCAGTGTGGCCCTGCACACTCCCCATCCAAACATGCTTTTTTACAATTTAAAGCCAGCTTGGGGAAGTGAGCTTGGGAGCACGGGCGTGCTGCTTTGCACATTGGCTCATATGCAACAAATCCCTGCATCGGATGAGGCAGAAATTAGCATAGGTTCCCTTCCAATTTTCCATACTGCTTTCTGCATTGCCTCATCCTGTTATTCATTTTACATATCTTCCCATTCCTGTGCCCCGCCATAGCTATGCGCCATTACCATTTGAAAACGAATGGTGCTGACAATTCAGGGTGAAATAAAAATGAGCACAGATAAGCACAACTCTTAATGTGAGAACACAATGCATCTAGCTCCTAAGCTTTATTGGAATATTTTATTTTGAAGGGTGTGATGGTGGGCAGAGCCAGTAGAGTCATCAGTGCCCCCCAATGAACACAAAGAAATTTGTGGGATGAGAATGGCAGGGGGTGTTAAGTTATGTTTCTCACTATCCAAGACTGTGCATTAAGAGCATTTGCAGAGCTCGAAAAAGTCCAAGCTGGTGTGGATTATGTAACGCGCCCTCAGGATTACTGCGAAGGGAGGGGGGGGGGGCTAAACTTGTCTACTTTCAAAATAGATTTTTCTTGAGGTCATTTTTTGAGATGTAAAGAAGCAAACGTTTTGTGTGTAAAAACAGAAGTGAAACGCTAGTGCACGTGCTGCCCTGCACCCTTGAAAATACCTTGGCACGGCCTTGATTGAATATCCTTGAATTCTTGTCCTTGAATCCTGTACGAACCATGTAAAAAGAAACAAGCAATAACAAATTTTGCACTTGGAATCGGGGCGCATGGGAAAGTTGCTGTACCTATGAAGCCGGTCGTGGTTTTTCCAGGCAACAGAACTGGCTAACACGCCTTGTAGCTTATGTGCTGCTGATATTTTATGAGTGTAAGGGAAGACATTTGAGTGTCTCGCTGTTAGAGAAAAACAGCATTATTGTCCGGTACAAAAATATCCAGAGGGGAAAAATTTCAGAATTGGGACCAAATTTCGGATATATTTCAATTTCAATAGCGTGTGGATGAGTGATATAGTAAACAAAAAAGTGACGAGAAAATTTGGCACAGTGGTGTTCGAGAAGAACTGGGGCCTCCTGAGCAGAAGCTTTGCCCCACTCTACCTCAGCAAATAGCCAGCTCCAATAGAGTAGTCGATCTATGTAGTGCGCATAGACGTCATATGGCGTGGCAGGTGAACGTGACGGCCCGTGAATAGTACATGGGCACCCCAGGCACGTAGAAGTCATTATGGAGAAGTTTCATTGGGAAGTGTCACCATTCACTATGTCGGAAGAAGTTCGCGAGAAAAGGCGAAGTTACGAAAGTGAAAAAAAGACGCGGACACGATATTGTATCGCCCCAACGCTGTATGTACCACTTTCAATGTGGTCGCACTATAAGGCGGCGACTACCCGATACACGATACACCGCAGTCGCAGCCCCGTGTTTACCCAGGCTGGTTATACATGTTGAAAGAGTACACGAAAAGACTACACGGGTACATGACACAAACAGTTTTTAGTGTCTGAATATTTTTTTTTCCAATTTAGCCATTCTCATCAGCAGAATGGCCTACTAGAGGTGGTTTAACAAGCCGGATAACCTCTCATCCAGAACTATGGGGCTCTATAATGAATGGCCGGCTGGCAGCGTGGTGTCATAAACGGCCCTGCTAAGTCCTCTCAGTGACCACATTGCTCATTCGCACTGCCCGTTCTGATGTTACTTGAAAACTTTCTAGCAGGGGTTATGCATTCCCGTGTAACGCAGTCAGAGGGGGTTCAACTATTGATATGAGTATGCACTCTCTCATCAGGTTGGGAACTGGACGGTGTACATTTCAAGTAGTGCCTCCGAATTAGGCATAGAAACTATTATGGCGTCCAGAGTGAAAAACACAGATGAGATGGCTGCGGTTAGCTGTGAGGTGGAAACCTGGAGCCCTGAAGAGCCCGACCACGTTGCCATATACGCCACGGTAAAGCAAGGCGACAGAGTGTTCATGGACGTTGTCGTGTACGCCGAAGTGTTCGCACCGGATCCTCTGGACAACTCAACGAAGGTTCGCCTGTACGACGATGGTAGAGGTGAGGGAAATGGTTGTTGTGTGCCCTGTAAGGAGGTCTTACCCCTGCAGTGGGCATAAATACGCTGATAATAACGATACGCCAATAGCGTATGTACAGCGGGGTACATACGTTATAGCGTTATACGGTAGGAGGAAACATTAATAGAAACAGCTGCAGCTATATGTATACTGTCCGACGCTGTTGCTGCTTATTGATGCTGTGTGTATAACGTATTGATAAGGTTCATTATATTTGTGATTTGTAATTGTATTTGAAGGCCGAAATGCATGTGTTTTCGAGGTGCACATGAACCCAAAGTGTTTCACACGTTTCATTTAGTTTAAGCTGCTTAATGTATTAAGCATTACAGCACAATAAATCAGTATAGAAAGAGAAAGTTTATTTGCATTACTCCTTCAACTGGGATGTAGCACGTTGCGAATTTTGAGTCGCAGCTCCGAGGCCACAAAAAGTGTATTTCCGGATCTAATGGCACAACCACTTATATCGACTGGCCATCGGAGACTCATTTTGAATTAAGGCTTTGGAAGTGCTATAGTACATGCAATTTGATACGGTATTAACAATGCCAGCAAAGGCAATGCCTGAGCGCCAGAAAGTGAGCGGGTTTGGGTTGATTTTTTTGTTTAGGCTTGTTCCTATAGACCGTTCCAACGAGGGCGCCGCCATCTTGCGTGTGCAGCACCGTCTGCATGGTAGCTGGCCGATTTGCTGGCTTGGGCGTTTGCTCCGCAGAGCATGGGCGCCAGCGGTGGCTCGGTGAATTTTGCGTTGTTGCGCGTTGTACGTTCATTTCCGTCATCATCATCATCACCAGCCTATCTACGCCCACTGCAGGGCAAAGGCCTCTCCCATTATTCTCCAATTACCTCGTCATGTGCCAACACTGTAATATACTTTAAATGAGAAGTTGTTGCATAGGACCAGTTTAAGTGATCTGGCTTAAATTGGCGGCTTTTTGTGCCGCGGGGGAGCTTACATTTGCCTCGAGGTAGCGTGATTCACGGTGGGTAAACGATTTCGTGTCGAACATATGTTTGCAATACTTAGTCGCAATTTTTTAAATGCGGAGCATCTCTTGCTTGGGGGTATGTCCCGCGGCATTGGCGTCCGCACTCACACTACGCATGCGCAATACTCCTCCTTCCCTCTCTCCCACAGATGCGAGATACTCCCGCCACTTCTCCTCGTACCAGCTGCGTGCACTTCGCTTTCGCTTCTCCCGCGTTCTCGCTTCTGCTTTCGCGGCTAATGCTCGGCGCTTGCGCATCTCTCCTCCTCTCGTCTCCTCTCCTTCAACCTTGAATGTAAATCGGGTAGCGCGCTGCGCGCGTTCAGTTCAGCGTTTGCTGCGGTTGACTCCACTTCACTACGTTCTTCCGATGAAGTGTGATGGAAGCAACAGTCCCGTCAGTTAGTGTGTTGGCGCCTGCAAGCGTCAGCACCACCCCACAAACTAACAGCAACGCTACGTCCACCGAAGACAAAGCTGCGCAGCGAAGGGCACGCGACGCTGAGCGCAAACGCTTGAAGCGAGCGGGCGACCCTGAGCTTCGTCGGCGCGAATGCTCGGCGCTTGCGCATCTCTCCTCCTCTCGTCTCCTCTCCTTCAACCTTGAATGTAATTCGGGTAGCGCGCTGCGCGCGTTCAGTTCAGCGTTTGCTGCGGTTGACTCCACTTCACTACGTTCTTCCGATGAGGTGTGATGGAAGCAACAGTCCCGTCAGTTAGTGTGTTGGCGCCTGCAAGCGTCAGCACCACCCCACAAACTAACAGCAACGCTACGTCCACCGAAGACAAAGCTGCGCAGCGAAGGGCACGCGACGCTGAGCGCAAACGCTTGAAGCGAGCGGGGGACCCTGAGCTTCGTCGGCGCGAATGCTCGGCGCTTGCGCATCTCTCCTCCTCTCGTCTCCTCTCCTTCAACCTTGAATGTAAATCGGGTAGCGCGCTGCGCGCGTTCAGTTCAGCGCTTGCTGCGGTTGACTCCACTTCACTCCGTTCTGATCCGCATCTACTCAGCGTTCCCTTCGGGAAGATGGGGCTAATTTTTTGTTTGCGTGTGTGTACCCGGGATCGCGTATAGCGGTTATTTTGATCTCTTCACTGCAAAAACTGATGTTTGTTAAAACGATCTAATTGTGATACGCTCGGCGCCCATGGGCAACAAGCAGAAGCGCGTGTCAGTGTAACAAACTTCTGGCTTCATATCCCTGCAGCGGTTAATAGAGGTAGCTTGGGGTGAACTTTGTAAGTATTTGGCACATTACATAGTTTGTATTAAATCTTATCGATATATAAACATCTCACCCCCAGCCACCACTGCCGGCAACTATAAACAAAACTTCCTCTCTCTAGAATTTCGAGCTGCTCTGCAGCACAATTTAGCAGTGCCACTAATGTACAACATAAATAAAATAAACAACACAGCTCCTGGAGAGCGTCATATACGGATTTATTAAGCGTCCGGCGTTGGGCAACCAGACAAGCGTTGGCTTTTGCGTTGCTTAGTTTGATGTTGCCGACAAAGAGACATCACATTTGGGTAAAAGACGGAACTGTTGGCTGGAGTGAGTGAGTGACCAACTTTATTTTGCCCGAATCGGGGATGGGGAAAGAAGGGAAGTAGAATACCCTTCAGTAGCCCCCCTTCCGCTCAGATTTGCTGGGGAAAGGGACAACCTAGGGAGGTGGTAGCCACTGTGAAAATAATACTTGGAGCTGGGTTTGGCGCAGTGTGACCGCAGCAACGGTGGAGATGGAACTAATACCATCTGCGGCAGAGGCAAGTTTCCGTGACCTAGTTTAGTTTGGAAAAAAGGTATAATTTTCTGCAACTATGCCAAAGTAGGTGTACAGAAAGAGCTCAGCAGAACAAAATTGCCGGACATCTTGCGTGTTAAAGCACACAAGCAACCCAAAAGTTCCTAGTCGGGCTCATCTATTAACATTTTATTAAAATGAAGGGTAAACTAGTGGTAAACCCGCACGCACGATGCCTACAGAGCGTAGTCAAGGCAAAGAAGCAGCCGCGCCAGGCCCGCCGTGATCGGCGCGCACACTCCAGAGAGGGGGAAAGGCGGCCCGTGGTCCGCGACCGCTGCGTGCGAGAGCACGTTTCCCCCTCCCCAAGGCCTTGTTTTATTGTCTTTGGGTCTAGACAACATTATGACATGAACTTAACCGTTAGTTAAGGGCTCAAAGTTGGGCTAGTTGGTGGCATGATGCCGAAGATGTATTGTTAGCGCTGAATGACCTGGCAGAAAATACGAATGCATGGGGCAAATGTGAAACCCTGAGGTATTCACATTAGATATTGGAAGAGAGCTCGTCGTTCTGAACTGATATTGGACACATACTTGTTGCAGTTTTTTATGTGTCACGGGTCCCGTTATATATTATCAGCGCTTATAATTTATAGATAGTACACAACTTAGATTGAATTTTGTTAGCCCTGATAAAACACAAAATAATCTACGTGATTCTTCATTTTGTTACACATAGTTTCACGTGCCAAGTAAATAAGATCTGCAGTGGAGGACATTGGCTTCCGTTACAAACATCTTAACTATGTATCACCTCTGGAGTACTGACTGATAAATTGCATCAAGAGCGATGGTGGAAAGGAAGGTTACTAGAATAGATTGCCGAAATTGGTCAAAGGTGGATTATACAGTACTTAAATCTAAAAAGCAGTGATCACAGCTACATCCTCAAGCATTCTTTGCTCATGGCACAAAAATATATTTATGCTCACTTTAAAAACCGTGCGGTCAAGTAAATGTGCGTCTTTGAATGGAATTTTGTTGAACCACATGTTGCTCTTTGGGGTAATTTTCAATCACTTGATGCTGTTTTTAGATTACGTCAGCTCACCACGGCCAGCATTTAGATTTTACACCTGGTGTGTCTGCTCTTACCTAGTTCCTGACAACTACGCTGATGATGGAACGTACAGCGGACGCTTCAGCCAGTACACCGGCAGAGGGACCTACATTGTTAGGGTTCACGTGCAAGCCCAGAAAACCGCACGACTTGGACATAAGCAGATCTTCCACGCTGGCGCCATCTTCACACCGCCCATGAGTAAGTCAGTGTACAAGAAGCGTTTTATCCTTATAAATATTAAAGCAACTGATACTCATGAATTCCTAAAATCATCTGCCCTCTAAAGCACTTGCTTAACAATGACTTCGCAATCCGCCTTTCTCGCTGCGGTGTGGCGCCCTCTTGAGGTAGCGACGGAAAGCAGATCGGAGGTCAAGAGAAGGTAGCTTTCCGTCTCACGTAGTCGCTTTTTCTAATCTTGTACCTCCCCTGACGACTGCAACTGCAACAGAATGCAATCGCCAGGGGAACAATTCATTCAGGGAGGCTTTCTTGCCGTTACCAACGGCTGGACGGACTTGGCCCGGTCGACTACCCATTATTACCCTAGTTACACGGGCGCAGTTAACCACGGTTAAGCGAACCGCGATTAGACAAAACCTCAGTTTGCTGCGTTACATGGCAGACGTAACTGCGGTTACCCCGCTAACCATGGTTAACGCAAACTGAGCTTGACCACCTAGTTCAGTCACGCTAACCGCAGTTACTGCAGCCGCAGTGCTCAAAATCGCGCAAGTCAGTTCGGACGCAAGTGGCGGCGCATCAGCGGAGGCGAAAAAAAAATCACCTTGCATTCGGAGGAAGGTTCTCAAATAGCGGGCGCCCCAACGCTGCCCCCAAGAGGCGCTGGCGTTCTTTGTGTCGCTCTCGCAAGGAGCGCGACTGCCCGTCAGCAGCGGCTCGTTTCCCGATCCATCCGATCAACTACGACAAAATCCGTGCTAAATTTGTAAATCCCGCGCGTCTTCCGCCAAAAAAATGGATAAACCAGGCAATCATGAAGCGTTTTCAGCGCTCGGAAACGATCGGCTCGCACGTCGGCCGTGCCTGTGAACACGCCGGCGCGCCTGCCCGCACGGAACTCCGAGCGGCTCGATCCGGCCCAGACCACGGCAGCAACAGCTTATCGCTGCTCTTCGAAATCAATCTGATCGCGGAAAAGAACTTCCACATGCGATAAAGTTGATCTTAGTGCGATGAAAAATTGTGCTATGGATTGCAATTCGCAGTTGTACAGATAGCGTTAATCAAATATCCACCGCGATGCTAAGCCTAAAGTTTCGAACACCGAGCAGACCTGAGCGAACCAAGCCGGTTGCGAGCAGTTGGGGAAGCCCCTCTCCTCGCCGCGCGCGAGTGCGTTGCGTCTGGGTCTGAAGCGACTGCTTTAAGGATATTTCGTTTTGTGACACTGCTTCTCTTTTGTTTTTTCTCGTTAAGTTAAAAGAGTGGTAATTTATTTTTGTTACGCTCACAACCGCGATCACCACAATCGGAATTTCGTGTGTGACAGACAAAACCGCAGTTGGTGATAACCGCGGTTAAAGTTTCGTAACCACGGTTAAACTGAACTGCGGTTACTTGCGCTTCCCATTTTCAGACTGGCATCTCACAGCCCTAATCCAGGCTTCTCGGCGTTGCCTGTCGCGCGTAGCTGATGGGAAGCGAAAAAAAAACGCTCCTTCTTGTCACCCTTGGCCAGAGAGGTGCACTTGCACGCAGCACACGAAAGCGGCATTGCATTCAAACGACATAAAAGTGGCTAGACATTTGCAGTTCACGTTGCCGACGATGCATGGGCCTCAGCCGAGTATCGGTGGACGCTGCAGACGGGTGGTGCAGTGGCCCTCCAAACAGTTTCTCGCGTTCACCACTAGGGCTTCGCGCATGCGCAGTGGCGTCTTGAAAAAGGCGGGATGCAGAAAATCCTCCGAGCTTCCGCTGAGATAGCCGGTGCGTTGAAGTTTCAGCGGCAAAATGTGCGTCTGCTGGAACAAATTAGGGCGTCAAATTAAGTGGCAAATTCGTGTGTCCGGACCTGTCCTGAAACTGAAGTGGCAGACACGTCAGAAGTGTGATAGTGTTGGTGTCATGTGCAATCCTAGTACTCAGACTTCCTGACTTCCACTCTGCGGTCTTGTCGGGTGCCAGGGTACCGACTTCTCGATGACCCTAATTACTTTGCTGCTTGCGCGTCCGTTCGCCAGGTTTTGGACAGGTTAAAGGCCAACTGCAACGAAATGTTCGGCTCCTTAAATACACTATTTTCTGGTAGTGCCCTAAAAGTTGCTACCTGCAAAATTTGGAAGCCCAAATATGCGTCGCTGCATCGTAACCGAAGATCAAAAACGCTCTTTTCAAATCGAAACTGGAAAAAAAGGACGGCCAGTACGGACGGTCGGAAGTGACGTTACACTCAGGAAACAAGCGGGCGCAGCCGGCGGATTCTCCCAGGGCTGCCTGTGGGAAGACGGCGCGCATTCGATGTGTTTCGGGTCGTCCGTTTCTTCAAACATTTGAAACATGCGTGAAAAGGGGTTGGGAAGTTCGCGCAACCATTACTGCTTCCCTGTGAGCTACTGAGACGTGCCTATGGTCGTCCGGTAAAGTGAAAACACAGGCACCGCGAGGCGTCGTGGAGCATCTGGGAGCTAGGAAATGGGTACACAAAAAGCAGCGTTGAGCGCTAGATTTGCGCCGGCACTTGTGCCGATCGAACCAACCTGTGTTTGTGAGAGAAAAGAAAAAAGAATTAACGCTACCGCTGTAGGAAAGCGTCGAAAAATGCGGGCTAGCGTGTAAGAATTCGGATTCAGCGCATGGTATATCACAGTTGAAATCCAGAATTTTATTCTTTTAAATGCAGAGCATTTCAGTAACTCACGATGTCACCCGCGTTGTCCCGTCGTAGTCCGCACCGTCGTTGTCCGCACCCCTCCCCCTACACTATATAAAAGAAAATACTATCCAGGCGCCTGGTTTCGATCCCTCGACCCTGCGGGCGGAACGCAATGTACATGGTGCTCTACCCACTGCGCCACAAAGCCGACACAGAATGGGACGCTACGAATGCGCCTTATATCGTTGACTCATTCGAATTACTGCTGACGAGCGCTCTCTCGTCAGCAGTTGCCACAAGTGCAGCAACATTAACGTAACGCAAACTACTTAACGTCGTGCGCCCCCGGAAATGCTCTGCATTTGATCGTGCCCCTCGCTAGGGGGATGTTTCACTGCGTCGCCATGCGAACAGTTTGCCACGCTTTAGTGGGGTGCCGACGAGCGGCGCCACCTCCTCGCACTTCGCCGCGGGAGGATCCGCGGCGGGGGCGAGAGATGGCGCTGGCGTCTCCGCGGCCGCGTCTGTGGCCTCCGCGGGCACCGGCGCCGGCGCGGGGTCATCGCCCTTCTTTAAAAGTTTTTTGTTTACAAGGGAAATTTTTTTCCTGTTAGCAGGGTGTCCGTGCCAAATATTTAGATAATTCTATCTTCAGATAATGCAGCGACGAAAGCACTGCAGTGTCTTCGCTGGCGTCGTGAAACAGTGACCTTTCCCGATCGGCTCAATGCTGCCAAATGTGCCCCCCCCCCCCATATTTGTTTTTTTTTTCTAACTGGTGAGAGAAATGTTGCAACAGCGGCTACTATTTATTTGCTTTTTGACGAAGTTTGAACTGAATCGATTCCGTGCAGTGCGCGCCGCGTTCTGTTTTTGTTCGCGCCCCGACCAGCGCGATAATAGTGGCAACAGCGCATCGCCTCGCGTCGGCTAGCTGTACTCGCGCTCCCGAAGAGTAGACTGGCTGCGATCTTGCAGTGGGCCGCATAGCTATCTGCCGGGCTCGTTCATGCCCCGACGGGCCGCGACAACAGCGTCATCATCTCGCATAGTCTGTTCTGCGTACAGCGCGCACTCGTACGTAGAGACGCCCTGCTGCAAGCTTGCAGTGCACTGTACGCCACACAGCTTCCGCACCCGTTCGCGCCCCGACCAGAGAGAAAGAAATACTGGTAAGAGTGGAGGACACTCCCATAGAGCCCTGCGGCCGAATGACTGTAGTGTAGTGTAGCGCGCCGAGCGGGTAGCCAAAATACTAACCATACTTTCGTTCACTTTCGTACGTTCACTTTCGGTTTCGCGGACACCGATTTTGGTGGGTAGTTTGAATGACTGGAAAGCGCTGCTCACGGCGACGGGCATCGGTAGGGTATTCGGACGCTTTCATGCATTAATAAGTGTTTATTTGAATATATCCTTCTCAGGCTTAGTGCCCGCATGCTTTTACAAAAAAAAAAACGTTTTTTTTTTAAAATGTGAAATTGCACTTTACAGTACCATTCACAGTGGGTTAACAATTCTGTAGTGTGTTCACATCTTGCCAAGCCACATAAGAGACACATCATAAATGAAGAAATATTTGTTGCATGGCACTAAACGGAACAGCAAGTTCAAATTTTCATCATTCTTTGCAACACACATATAATAATAAACAGTGGGTAATACACAACAGAGACAATACACAGTAGTGAGAGGAAAATACGTTTCCAGGAATGAAAAAAAATGCACAAGTAAAGGTATCACAACCACACAAAGGATTTTTTCTCCACGGTGATTGAAAATGCAGAAAACCCAGAAGACTCAGCCATCCACAGGTTTACTTGTATCTGCGACACCCTCAGACTCTGTGCGCTGTTGCAGTCATACAAAAATATCAACCATAACATAATCTAGACACTGGGATACTTGCAACTGTTTACAACCACTATCTCCGCAAATTATTTTTTTAGTCTGGCAATTTCTCCAGTTAGGATGTGAAAGAAGGGAAAAACCTAGGCTTTGGTGGCCTCGCTTATTTGATGAACTCTAATGAGGTCTATTGCTTCTGAGAAACTTCAAATCAGTAGCAGTAATTGAACAGAAATCACATTTGTGTGGATATGCACGCGCAAAAGATTAAAAGGAAAAAAATCCAATTCCTATTGGTTCCTTGCAAGGGTGCATTTTCCCAAGAAGCCTGGTTACCTTCCGAAAACGTCGCTTTCCCAGTAAAGGCAAAGGGCCAGGGGGGGATATTTTAGGTACATGCACGTAGTCAACCGACAGGTTCCAGGCTCGATTAAGGCACACAAATTCATGCCTTCCGCTGTCAATACGAACAGTCTAATATAAGAAACGGGGAAGCAGTATATGCTTCTCGTGTATGAGACAATGGTGGCACATTACAGAGTCCCATAAGCATTTGACAATGTAGGTCCAAACATGGTTCTCTTCATCTAGGCCACTCCGACAACATGCAGCACGTACGGTGACAAACGACATTTAGCATGACCTCTTATACCCTGGCAGTCTTCATAATGTAAAAGGGGTTTTGTGGATGTACTGTTTTCACAATATTACAACTAGCAGCAACAATAATTTGCGAGTTGAGTTTGGAGACTGTATACGCTGTTGTGAGTGGTTTTAATGAGATGAGGCCTGTCAGAGATAAAAAACAGTTTGTTCTTTGAGTCAACGATAGGCTTTTCAGTTGTCACGCCTTATTGAGTGCCGAGACTTGCGTTACTTTCGGTGCTAAGGAAAGGTTCAATAGATGGAATACAGTTGCGGTATCCATCAGGACCATCAATAAGGCAGCAAGAAGCATTGCAGGCAGTCATTAATACAACTGAATAACTCTGGGAGAACAGTTGGCACGGCCACTTTTGTAGGTCGTGTGAGGGCAGGATCCATGAAGTGCTTACACCATGTTTGGTGTGACGAATGCAGCTAACTGGTTGGCTCTGTCTTGAGGGCACCTGTAGACCTGCACAGGCGATAGGTGATATAGTACACAAACTTCTTGCAATGACAGATGACCTGCGAACAGTCTGCAAATTTCTCTGCAACCAGTACTCAAGTATTGCCTCCAGTGCATGCCATCTATTTAAAACAACAGTTCTCTTATTCTATTCAGCAATCATGCGGTCAAGCTATTAGCAACACTAAAAATATGGGTCTTTGTAATTTCAGGCATAGCACTAGCTATGCCTGATTCCCTGAGGCTACGCAGTGCTCGCCGCGTTTGCAGTACAAGGAAACGTAAATATGATACGCCACACCAGAACTTTAGAAAATAAAGTCTCACCTTTCGTTCAGGATGCAAAACCGATGTCGCAAAGAAAGCGCTAGGCGTTTCCTTCTCCACAACAGAGGTTAGCACGAGGCTGCAGAAACGCATGTGCAAACGCTGCCGAAAAAGCCAAATGGTGGCTTGCGCTTGCGGCATGGCCAGGCTTGACACAAAGAAGCCACAAAAGTTTACATTCACAGCCATTCAACTTATTACACAAATAAAAGTGTGTACTCTAATGTGTAACAAAATTTTAAATATATAATATTGTGTGTTAGCCTAATTTTAAATATACAGTTTTTTAACACTTGCGTCGACTGCCGGATGGTGCAGGAAGGAGTCAGGCCACTCGGCCGCGATAAGCCCGTGTGTACACTCTTCTAATTTTTTATTTCTCTATGCCCCGACCAGCCGCGATGACAACGTATCGTGTCGCGTCGGCCGTTCGTGGAGCCGCCCGGCCGTGATCTTGCAGTGCGCCACACAAACGCCGTACTCCTTCGCTCGCCGACGTACTGACCAGCTGCGCCAACACTGTTGCATATCGCCTCGAGTAGGTTGTACAGCCGGTACAAGGCTTGTCTATAACACAGCGTTCGTACTCTCAGCCCTATCCTGCCCCGTCGGAGCGGGATTTGAATAAAACTACTGCGGAATTCTGAAGTCTTAGCCCTTCGCTTTTGCCTCCGACTTGTTTGGAACGAGTATGTTTCGGCAGTTTTCGGATGTAGCTGGTTGAAGTTGAAATCGCTGTTATAGACAAGCGTTTTACCGACTGTACATGCGTTTCGCATGCTTGTCGAGTCGACCTTGACCCTGCTTCCACTGTTGCGACCACGAAATCGGCGTTTGTGCAACTGCCGCACTCCCTCGCGTAGACAGGCCCCGGCACTCTTCGAATGTGCTCTTTTGTCTCGGCAACCCAGAACTTCTTCAGCTTCTGGCATTACGGAAGCACGTGAAAGCAATTATTCATGCAAGAGGCACGAATTCATCACTCGCGTGAGTCCGCACGTAAAAGGGCTACCGAGGAAAGGCGATGGCAGCACGGGAGTCTTGACTCGGACGTCACATCCGGAAGTTCGCCGCAGTGGCGGCGACACTCCGCTAGGTGCTGCATCGGCTGAAGGGGCGTGTTTTTGAACAGTTTAATTAAAAAACTGCGCGTTTGTGGAGTTTAACATTACTTCACAAGTGACTTTAGTGGTGCATACCACACGTTAAAGCAGAATTTGGGGCAGGTAAATTTTCGTTGCAGTTGGCCTTTAAAGGGACACTGAAGTGATATGTAAACATTGCGGGATTACTTGCGCAAATTGTAGTCCGGAATCCCCAGGCCATGTTTCGACCACCCTGGGCGCGTTTACGCGATTTTATTTAGTACAAAAATTAATTCGAAAATGCTGTCCTCCTCTCTTTACGCTCGCCCATTTTCTGCGGCGTTTTCGTGTGACGTCACGAGGAGCCGAGCTCGCAATTGGCTGCGCTACTGCACGGCTCCCCGGCCTTCAGACAGAGTCAGTCGGCTCAGCGTTTCGTCCGCCGGCCGCCGACGGGTCGTCGCAATTCGTTCGCTCAGTTGAAACGAAGCCAGGACACGTTTGTGAATGGAAGAATCTGCCTTTCTTTACTTGGTTAGTTTGTACACTGTATCTAGCTCCAAGTCAAGGTCGCTTCACACAAGCGCTGCACAAGCGCACATGCGACCCTTCGCTGACTGGTACGCCAGTAGGAAAATATAACGCTTCTTGAAGGCGGGAGAAGAGTAAGCGAAGTCAATATAGGTACTAAGGAAATAAAATCAACTGATATTTTTACCGTACAGCGTAAAACTAGGGTGCGGGATGCACTTTTTTGCGCTGGACGAACAAGCACAGCGGTCAGCAGCACGACTACGCATCTGCGAACGCTTTTCCATCTGCGAAATGCAATTGCTAGACGTGAGCTATTGTGGAAACTCGGGCGACGCTTACTCACGAGCGCAATACAACAAATAGTCACCCAAGCTGCTTGAAATGCCAAAACTAAATAAAAGTGTAAACTGATTGTACAATATATACCCTATATTACCAAGGCCTGCGGAGCTCGCCCCTTTGTTCAGTGGTCTGGGGCGCTGGGTATGGCACCGCGAGTATTTTGCAAGTCACGAGTTCGAATCCCCGCGGGTACGTGCTTTTTTTTTGTAAGTTAACTTTTTCGTTTTCCACCCATGTTTTCTATATTGAGTTCACCTTTTTTGGTCCGCAACGTTCATGGCTCCACGAACTAGTTCACAAAACGCGCGCAGGCTGGCACTGGCGCGCTAGCGAGTTCTCGTTGGCGTGCTGTTGCCATAAGCACCGACTGCTTGCAGGCAGTGGGCACAGGCCAGAATGAACAGACCCTTGGCCTGGTGCGAACACGCTTTTTACGATACAGGCATGAGGGAGGCAAGCCCCAAATATGGGGGAAAAGCACATGACATTTAGGCGCCTGCGGGTGCGCGGAGGGCGTTCATGCACTGCGTAGGTCTCGGCTAGTGAATGCTACGATTCCAAGCCGTCCTGGGAGGCTTATCTTTATGCATTTTTACAGCTGATAACATGGCAGAAGCGCGGTACGATGACTACTGAGTTATTGAGAATGCCCATTCAACAACGCCACCGGTTGTGTTTTACAGAACCGAAACCGAAACCGAAACTTGTTTGGTTGCTCACCTTGGGCATCGTCCAATCACGGTGCCCGCTCCTCCCAACGTCACAGCTTTAGTTGGTGCGGCCGCCGCAAACCACGCATGGTAGTTTTTCTTCTTTCGCGCTTTGTAAAATAATTACCGATTTGTCAACCGGATAAACAATGAATAGTGTGCTAATTTGAGCCAGTCTACGCAGTGCAAGCAAAAACGGGAGCTTGAAAAATTCACTTCAGTGTCCCTTTAATGGGAGTCGCTCAGAATCGTGTCGCAGTCGGTTTCGGTCATTGCCATGGCTATGGCGATTTCCTCGGCCTTTGTGGCGTTCTGGCACCTTGCGCCCGCTGCTGTGGCTATTCCCGTTCCTGCGTTGATCGTTAGCACAGCGTATCTGCCTTTGCTGTAGTCCACCGCGTCGACGTATCTCGTTCTCGGGTCATCGACATGTTGCTCCACGATGTACTTCGCTCTCGCCCTTCTCCTTTCTCTGTTGCAATTTGGGTGTACGTTTTTCGGTATGAGGCTCACTTGTATGTTTTTGCACGTTTTTGCGTCGAGTTCTTGCAGCTGTCTTCCCGTGGTTCGGTGTCCTTGGCCCAGTGTTTCGAGGATGATTCTGCCCGTCTTTGTTGACGATAGCCGCATTCGTTGCACTTCAAGTTGTTCTTCGATGAGAGCGGCTACCGCGCTGTGGGTGCGCAGTTGCAGCAGTGTTCTCTTGCTCGTTGACTCGCTCAGACAGTTACATGATTTTAGTGAAGGCAAGTCCCATTGTCGCTACATGAGTAAACCTTCTGTGTTTTTGTGCTTGCTGTGTATGTGACCCTTTACTGATACTATTTCGGTGCGCTTTGGGAGTTTTATCTTTCTCCAAATTTGTGTGTGTATTTGTATACTATACTATATATATATATATATAATTTGGAAATGAGGGGCTCGTTAGGAAATACAGAAAGAAATTCCGGCAGTCTACAATGCCAAAGGAGGCATAGGGGAATGGTTAGACTATTTTTGACCGTTAGTGAAGTTATATACTTTTATTAATTTTACGTAGAATACAAGAAATAAATAAAGAAAGAAAAACACGCGCCCAGAGTGGGGACCGAACCCACACCTTTCGATCAGATTTCGAATGCCTTACCAATTCGGCTATCTGGGCGACTGTGTTCTCCCTCACTTTCTCGGGTATTTATATTTACTACAACTGTATCTGATGCTTGAGGGTGATAGCCAGCGCCACTCAGGCTATACGGGGAGAAGGGGACCTTCTTTTCGAACCCCGGGGCGTGACTCGAACGTCTACAACCTGTCATGAGCGAGTAACTGGCGGGAAACCCTCTTATGCTACCTTGGCATCAAGGCTGCCAGAACCGAGGCCCTCGCTGAGCTTTCGCAGGATAATATCATTTGGAAATGAGGGGCTCGTTAAGAAATACAGAAAGAAATGCCGGCAGTCTGCAACGCCGAAGGCGGCATAGGGAAATGGTTAGACTATTTTTTGACCGTTATTGAAGTTATATATTTTTATTATTTTACGTAGAAAGAAAGAAAGAAAAACACGCGCCCAGAGTGGGGACCGAACCCACGCCTTTCGATTAGATCTCGAATGCCTTACCAATTCGGCTATCTGGGCGACTGTGTTCTCCTTCACTTTCTGGGGTATTTATATTTACTAAAACTGTATCTGACGCTTGAGGGTTGTAGCCAGCGCCACTCAGACTATACGGGTAGAAGGGGACCTTCTTTTCGACCCACTCTGGGTGCGTGTTTTTCTTTCTTTCTTTCTACGTAAAATAAAAAATATATATAACTTCACTAACGGTCAAAAAATAGTCTAACCATTCCCCTATGCCTCCTTTGGCGTTGTAGACTGCCGGCATTTCTTTCTGTATTTCCTAACGAGCCCCTCATTTCCAAATCATATTATCCTGCGAAAGTTTAGCAAGGGCCTCGGTTCTGGCAGCGTTGATGCCAAGGTAGCATAAGAGGGTTTCCCGCCAGTTAGCCGCTCATGACAGGCTGTAGATGTTCGAGTCACGCCCCGCGGTTCGAAAAGGTCCCCTTCTACCCGTATAGTCTGAGTGGCGCTGGCTACAACCCTCAGGCGTCAGATAAAGTTGTAGTAAATATAAATACCCCAGAAAGTGAAGGAGAACACAGTCGCCCAGATAGACGAATTGGTAAGGCATTCGAGATATAATCGAAAGGCGTGGGTTCGGTCTCCACTCTGGGCGCGTGTTTTTCTTTCTTTCTTTCTTTCTTTCTTTCTTTCTATGTAAAACTAATAAAAATATATAACTTCACTAACGGTCAAAAAATAGTCTAACCATTCCGCTATGCCTCCTTTGGCGTTGTAGACTGCCGGCATTTCTATCTGTATATATATATGTGTGTGTCAGATTTGTGAGGTGACGTGAGGGTTTATTTACAAGGCCTGGGTGAGGACTTGCTGAGCGTGATGTCCGAGCCCCGAATCTGCCAAAAGCACCTCGTTCTTGTCTTCCTCGCCCCGGTCTTCCCAGCGCGGGATTCTACTACAATTGAGCGGTTGCCACTTAGTCAGCGCAACATTCAATCAGTTAGGAAGCGTGACTGTGTGTGTGCGCGCGTGCACGTGCTGTGTTGTTAGGGCATGGGGGGCTCGGTGAGGAAATGCAGAAATATAGGTCTGCACTCTAGATTGCCAAAAAAGGCATAGGAGTATGGTTTGGCTGTTTTTTTACTACGGTTACTAAAGTTCATATTTTTAACTTTACATGAGATAGAGAAAAGGTAAGGAAAATGCGCCCAGAATGGGGACTGAACCCACGCCTTTAAATTTGATCTCGAATGCCTTAACCAACTCGGCCGAATTGGTAACGCATTAGAGATCAAATCGAAAAACGTGGGTTCTGACTCCACTCTGGACGCGTTTTTCTTCATTTCTTTTCATCTCACGTTAATTTAAAATTAACTTCACTAACCTTCGTAAACAAAATGCCCCACCATACGCCTATACCTGCTTTAACGTTTTAGAGTGCCGCCCTTTCTGTATGTATGTATGTATATATGTATATATATATATATATATATATATATATATATATATATATATATATATATATATATATAGTAAGGAAATGAGGGGCTCGTTGAGGAAATACAGAAAGATAGGGCAGCAGTCTACAACGCCAAAGGAGGCATAGGGGTGTGGTTAGGCTCTTTTCTTTTCACTACGGTTAATGAAGTAAGCACGAGTCAACCTATGAGCCTACGGCTTAATGGTCACCGGGCAGATACTCTTAGCAAATCCTCCATAGATGTAGCGCAGCATTTCAACCAACCAGGCCACAATTTTGATGACCTTAAGTTATATATACTTCAGTCAAATTTTAAGTCTCCTAGGGACAGGAAATACCGAGAATCCTACTTATTTCACAAATTCAACTCCATGGAACCTGCTGGAATTAATGCGTCTAAGTGCAACTTGGAATCCTTGCGATATTCACCGGGAATACAGCATTAGTCATTTTCGTGCATATACCTCATCAAAAGACTATGACCGTTCACTCTGCTCTGTACCTGGTCACCTAATTTTTTTTTCATTCCTTAGCGTCTAGCCTAATACTCGCCCTTATCCCTCCAACCTTTGCTTTTGGAATTCAATTTTATTTATTTTATTTCTCTTTTTCTTTTTTTCTTTACTCCGCATGGTCTTGTGCCCCGTACGTCACTCTAACATTATCTTTTCGTTTTTGAGTTTCAGGACAGGCCTGTTCCAGGAATGTTGCCATGGGTGACACGTGCCATTTATTTCAGTTGCGGGGTCATTGCTTTTTCTTTTGTGTGTGGGTTTATGTGGTTTCCCTCCCTGTTTTTTTTCTCCTTTTTTTTCTTTTTTCCTTGACCTAGTTAGTTTCCCCCCGTCTCTATCTTTTCTTTTGACCTGAGGCTTGCAGGTAGTTTCTGATAAGGACCCACTCTCACCGCCTGGTCTGCTTCCGGCGGTTCTGAGATCCTTTCCCTATACCCCGCGGCCGGTCAATAAACACCCTCTCATCCTTTCTCTCCAAAAATTCCACGAATATCAACCACCAGCTGACTCCGTGTGACCTACTTCGCGGCTTAAACTAGACAACCTTCCTGGCCCCTCAATCTCTCCCCCGACACACTCCCAAACCAATCAGCTTGCTCAATTTCCCTTCCATCTTTCCCTCTCCTTTCACCTGGGGTCCTACCCCTAGAGAAACCGTGCCTGCGAGGCGAGAGATTGCCCTGAGGAAAGCAAGTTCTCTTTGCTGAAACGTAGGCCACAATCGTGCTTTTACCTTGTTCGAAGTTTTTCTTCTCATATATATATATATATATATATATATATATATATATATATATATTTCTTATTATGCATATATATATATAAATATACCCAATCAGAAATACAGTGAACATATATCGAGAGGCTCGAACAGTGAAAGAAGACACGATATCGAACTATCAGGGCAAATTCGATATATCGACCGCGCCGAAGGTCAAGAAATGATAATGTTGACCATCGCAGAGCTGCCTGGCTTGGTGAGATGCGGCATTATGTCGCTTCGATGGCCTTCATGTTTTCACGCTAGTATGATAGCTAGAACGCGGATAGTGGTTGGGGCGAAAGGACAGATTGACCGGAGGCACTCTTTTTCTGAGCTCTCGTGTAGGGGGACCGATGCGGCTTTGTATGTTTGCTTTGTCAAGGCATCCATTTCGGAGCACGAAGGCGGGAATTCGTCGGGTGCAGGCTGCTGAAAAGATGTTGGTTGATAAGGCGTTCGGAATTCCTCGCAGTAGTTTTGATGGCGATGCACGCATCAACATTGACGTAAAGGCGAATGCAGCACAACCCGCCCCGGCTATTCCGGAGCGTGTCGGGTGCAACAGCGACTTCGTTGCACGCCTCCAGATGGGGGAGGTGTTCGGTTCGGATACTGAAGATAACGGCACTCAGTGCCTGACAACGCCCCCAACCGCCTACTGCAGCCCGAGGTTACGTCAGCATTATTCGCCTCTGTTATGGCATAGTACACAGCATTGATTTAGCATTTGTGCGTGTTTGTAATCTTGAAGACAATTTGACGAACTTTACGACGCAGAAAAAAAAACAAAACAAGCGAAGCCTCAAAGACATTTCAATGATAAATAAAGTGCGGTGGGTCATCATGCTGCGGTTCGGATTTTCCCGTGCTTTGAGGGTCAAAACGGTAAACTACCGTTTTCCCCGACTTCAGAAAACTCTCAGTGTGTGCGGAGTTGTCAGATAATCTTCAGATAAACGTATTTTATATATCGAATTATCGATATATCGAATTCTTTCGCGATCCCCTTGGAGTTCGATATATCCGTGTTCGACTGTATGAATGAGAGGCTCGGTGAATTAAGACAGAATAAGGGTTGACAGTCAAGAAAACCTCGGACAGGAATGGGGGGAATGCGGTAGATCATAGAAACAGATGAAGTTTTTGAGTCAGAAATAAAGTGAAAAAATGCCCTTGGGGTGGGATCCAAACCCACGACCTCCAGAATACTACGGGTCTGGTGCGATGACCACTACGCTTCCGGCGGGGCTGTTTCCTCACCAATTTCTTGGGTATTTATCTTAAGGTATTTCTTGTTTCCTGCACTAGGGAATCATATCCAGCGCCACTCGGACTAGTCGGGGTGAAGGGGACCTTCTTTTTAACCCCAGGGCCGTGACTCGAGTGTCTACGACATGTCTGGAGTGGTCGACCAGCGTTCAACCCTCTTATGGTCCCAATGGCACCAAGACTGCTAGAACAGAGGCCCTAGCTATGCATGTAGTAAATCAAACGGGACATGAGGAGCTCGGTGAATTAAGACAGAATTAGGGTTTGCAGTCAAGAAAACCTCTTAAAGCAAAGCGGAGAATGTGGTAGGTCCTTGAAACAGATGAAGAATTTGGAAAGACAGAAAGTGTAGAAAAAATACCCGCCGGGTGGGATCCGAACCCATCACCTCCAGAATACGCATCTGGTGCGATGACCACTACGCTACCGGTGGGGCTATTTTCCCCTCCACATTCTGGTCGTATTTATGTTAAGATATTTTTGTGTCCTGCGCTTGGGGGTGGTAGCCAGCGCCACTCCTACTCGAGCTGAAGGGGGCCCTCTTAGTTTACCCCCGACCCGGCACTCGAGTGTCTACATGTCAAGAGTAGTCATATATATATATATATATATATATATATATATATATATATATATATATATATGAGAAGTAAAGACAGACAGACAAGAAAAACATAAAAAAATAAAAGTTTACTGACGTTTCAGAAAAAGGACTTCCTTTTTTCAAGTACTCTTAAGGGGCACTGACACAAAAAATTTGCATCTTGCTTTTTTTTGTTGCGATAAGTAGCTAGTGACCTCCTTATCACCTGAAGAAACCTCATTTGCTTCAGCTGCGACGGTTGTTTAATTAGAGGCATTTTTCAATGCGGCCAGTCGCAGTTTCGGTGTCAGCGGGTGCCGCGAGACGATGTATTTTGTGTGAACAAAGCTGACCACGGGACGGTCGGAGGGATATCACAGAGCAGAGCTGCCGTAGCACTGTCGAATCCGCATCGCCGACAGTTTCTACGAATGCCCCCACATACTAATCTCGTGAGCCGCCTAATTAAAAAGCGACCGTGGACGTAACGCAGCCGCTGCGAGTGCAAATGCAACCGCGGCTAATGAACGACGCGCGACGCTCGACACAGTGGGGGGCAAGACGCGCGCTGGGAGCAGCTAGCTGGTCTGCCTACAGGTCCGCCTACAGATGTGTTCGGCTTGGCACTGCGGTGGATGTTCGATTTCCGCTCTCATAAGCGGTGCAGATGACAATTTTTAGTGCAACCCGCCATCGCATCGTTAACTCCTTTCTCATATAAGCTGCCATGGTTGGGACTTGGGTACAATTTCGTGCAGCGGTAACAAGCTATCACTCGAGCTACCAGCGCCGGCCTGGGCCACTTCGCAGCCGTGGCCGCCGCTTGCACAGCGACCGTGCGGCTCGCTCAGTTGGCTTTCCGTGTCTCAGGCGCGTTTTCGCGTCCAATGCAAATAAAAAGTAATAAAGACAGAGTGCCTCGAATCACTGTAGAACTATGGTCAATGCCAGCTGCTCGATGAGCCGACGAAATAACGGCGCCTCCGCCGCCAACGATCGGGTACGTCATTCGTTCTAGAGCGGAAGCTTCGCCCTCCGATTGGAGCGGCAAGCCGGCGAAAAACGC
This sequence comes from Haemaphysalis longicornis, assembly GCA_013339765.2. Lineage (NCBI taxonomy): Eukaryota > Metazoa > Arthropoda > Arachnida > Ixodida > Ixodidae > Haemaphysalis > Haemaphysalis longicornis. Next base: position 39,191,758 of record CM023457.1, on the reverse strand, counting down.
CGGCAGTGCGGAAGCGGCGAACACAAACTCATGATGTGTTTGGATGTTGTTTATTTACAAAATATCCACGGGATGTCGATTGCGCGTGGTCCTCTGCTGGCTGCTCGGTTGCGTTTCGCACACTTTCTAGGCTGTATGCTATATGCTCTAGGCTATATGTTCTAGGCTGTATTCGCCGCTGATACTTTGCAGATGATGTATACGTGTTCGCAGCAATCTATCTCCGAAGTTATCTCGCCTTCAAAAAGTTGTGTCAGTACCCGTTTTAAAAAGGAAGTCCTCTTCCTGAAACGTCAGTAAACGTATTTTTAACGTTTTTTCGTCTCTATCTTTACTTACCTTATTTTCTCGCGCTCTTAGTTTCCAGAACAGGCGGATCATACTTCAGCTGTTTGCATATTTCAGGCTACCATTGTTTTGTATCTACCTTAAACTTGAAACGGCTGCCTCTGTTTTAGAACCAACTCTCCACTACCCAGTGTTGCTTCCTTGGAGTATACTTCCACTCAACGAGTTTCCATCGTGTTAAACGAAGGATATTTATTGAACAGGTCTGGGGACCAGCCTGAATGCTGCCTCCGGGGACCCTGAGGAGGACGTTCAAGAGCGAGAGCCGCAACTTTCCTTGCAAGCGGAATGTGGATACTTCCACTTAGAAAGGACTTTTTTTACTGGCAGTTGCCTCCAGCGTACGTGTCCGACCTCAGAGTGACTGCTCTTGACCCAAAGCCGAACGGCACACTACTGGTGAAACTCACGTGGACGTGGCCCGGAGCCCATATGTACATCGGCAATGGTGAGCTTTGAATCCGCTTGCTGGACCGAGTGTGTTCTACTATGGAAGGGTAACCAGTGATCACTGGAACGGTCATTGCAAAAGCTGGGCGCAATATAAATAACCGTCCTTAATTTTTTCCGAGCGAAAACCTCTCAAACCTCACACCTCAAAACTTGGTCTCAAACCTTACACGAATTTCGCATTTTTTGGTTTATTTTGTTTGACACCAAGGACAAATCTCCTCCTGTGGCAAAATGCCGGCCAACTTAAACGTGCAAGCTGATCTTCGAACGACGGCGCCACCGGGGTTATGCAGAACGAAACTCGCGATGCCGAAACCAAATTTGGCGGAAGACCTCACCTTTTTTTGTCCCTAGCTTACGATGGTACAAATGGTTGCATAACCGCTCATAAGTCAATAAAATATTCCAACGGTTCATTGTTGCAAAGACAGATGTGCAGTAACTCAGGGAATTAGAATTGTCTACTGTGTAGCACCCTTCTGCTGCTTGTCTAGCTGTCAGGTCGCCAGTGACTGCTGTGAAGACCAGATCGGTCTGATTCAGCGCACACGCAATGCAGCAGAGGCAGTTGGAACCTTAGACCGTGGGTGCCACCCCTTACCTGTGCAAAATGCAAAATGTGTTGGCAGCCTTACCTGTGCAAAATGCGGCCAACATGACCAACCGTCCAAAAACTGCAACACCCAGATTTTCACCTGTGCCAACTGCCAGGGGCTCCATGCAGCGTGGTCCCGCACTTGTGGAAATTTAAACAGAAAAAACAAATCACCAATGTAAGGGTCACCGAAAACATCACCTTCCGAGAGGCGCGAAAGAGGTCCACCTCTTTCCCCCTAGGCAGGTACGCCGACGCAGCTCGCCGGGGGGCGGAGCGGCGTCTGATTTCGGCAGCGACCCAGTAGCAAGTGTCGGACTTGGTCCTGCCCCCGCCCCCCCTGGGTTGGTCCGGCGGCCCGTGTCCACACCGCTCGCTGAGACAGTAGTGGTTGTGGACACAACTACGTCTGGTGGGAGTGATGCTGCATCCTCCACTTCCGTTCCACCCTCCCAAACCACATGCAAGGGCACGGAGGAGATGGAGACAGGAACCAGCGGCAGCTCCCAGCCCCGCCGCACCGCCTGTGTAACCCGGGGCGCTCCTGACGCCCTTGGCGGTCGCGGCTTGAACGAAGGGCACCGGAAAGGATGCCAAGTCTGGGGGGTCCGGTCCGCCGGGTACCCCTTCCAAATCTGATGACATGAATGTGGGACCTTTCCTGTCTGCTTGGCAGCGGAAGGAGTGGGTCCCTCCATAGAAACCTCTAGAGAAGGTCCAAAAACCCCTCCCAAGAGTGCAAGCCCTGAAAGACCTTACATAAATAGTTACACTCCAGTAGCTCTGTACACTTCATAATGGGAAGAAAAAGCATAATACAATGGAACTGCAGAGGCCTTCTTAAAAATCTTGACGACGTGCACGAGATCCTGCATGCTAATCAGCCAAGTGTAATGTATGTCCAAGAAACACATTTGAATTCTAAACACACAAATTTCTTGAATAGTTACCTGGTGTACAGAATGGACAGGGATGGCTGCACACACTCTTCTGGCGGTGTGGCCATAATCGCCCGGAAATCCTTAGCACGCCACCCTGTCACTTTGAACACTGTCCTTGAGGCTGTAGCTATACGCCTAATAATATGTAATAGGTGGATAACGGTATGCTCCATATACATTCCTCCTGATGTTGCACTTTCGAGCTCTGACCTCGAGGCGCTGGTTGACCAGCTGCCCGAACCATACATCCTTGCAGGCGACCTTAAGCTCACAACTCTCTTTGGGGCTCTTCTCGCACGAAGCCCGAGGTCGCCTGATAAATTCCTTACATCTTCAGGAGCATGCCTTTTCACCAATAAACAGCCTACATATACCATAACATAGGACACATATTCACATCTTGAATTGGCTATTGGTTCTGCAATTCTCTTTCCATGTCTTGAGTGAGGTGTGGGCACGGACCCATATGGTAGTGACCACTTCCCCACCTTACTAACATATATAGGTAAAAGCCCATGCAGTCCATTTTCCCAGAAAGGTTCAATGAAGCAAGAGCTAACTGGAATACTTGTACCGAGACATCCAAACTACGCTACACATCCATAACACACCTACACGTAGATGAAGCCACCCAACTCCTCACGGCGCACATCCTCGACGCCGCCGAGAAGTCCATTCCCCACACCTCTGGTGCCCCACACAACCAGAGGAGACCGTGGTGGAATGAGGACTGTAGGCGAGCACGAGACGCCCAGAACAAGGCGTGGGGTATCCTTCGTTGGTACCCAACGTCGGGTAACCTTATTTTGTTCAAACGGGCCAAGGCGTTCGGAAAACGTGTGCGCCGTGAGGCAAAAAGAGATAGTTGGCGCTCATTCATAACATCCATAAACTCGTACACAGACACCTGCAAGGTATGGACACGTATACGCAAACTCAAAGGACAATAGACACACAGCCTGCCCCTGGTCAGTACAACAAAGTACACACAGGAAGACCAGGCTAACACACTCGCAGAACACTTCCAACACGTGTCTAGTTCAGCACACTACACGAACACTACACGAACACACTACACGAACACGAAGTCTCTACACGACAACAACAAATCACAGACTTCTTACAACTCCCTGTTTTCAATACATAAGTTGAGGGCTGCTCTGAGCACGTGTAAACCCTCAGCTCCAGGCCCTGACAACATCACATACACAATGTTACAACACTTACACACAGAGACACTTGAAACACTTCTACATCTATATATTAAAATATGGCTTTCGGGTCACATTCCACACTCTTGGAGGGAGGCCATAGTAGTGGCTTTCTTGAAGGAGGGAAAGGACCCGTCGTCCCCCACAAGTTACCGTCCTATAGCCCTGACGAGCTGCCTGTGCAAGCTCTTCGAGAAGATGATCAATCGCAGGCTCGTGTACTTCCTTGAGTACAACGGTCTTCTCGGGAGCGGCCAGGCAGGCTTCAGGGTGGGGCGATCGACGAACGATCAACTGGTAGCACTTGACTCGTACATCAAGGATGCCTCCGTGCATAACGAGTATTGTTTAACTGCGTTTTTCGACCTCGACAAGGCATACGACACCACTTGGCGATATGGGATCCTTAGTGACCTCAAGTCATTCGGTGTTTCAGGTAACATGTTAAACACTCTTGTTAGTTACTTGTCAGAGAGAACGTTTGAGTGAGAGTTGGAAAATGGCGTGCCGCAAGGTGGAGTGCTGAGCTGCACTCTCTTCATAATTAAGATGAACTCTCTTGGAAAGGCATTGCCAAGTACAATTCCTTATTATGTGCATGTAGAAGACGTCCAGATATCCTATAAATCATGCAATATCTGCGAACGTCAAGTCGAGCTTGGTGCCAAGAATCTTGCCGGCTGGGCAGACAGGAATGGTTTTAAATTGAATCCTGCAAAAATTTCATGCAGTGTGTTCTCCAGGAAGCGCGGGGTCCATCTGGACCCAGACATTACTCTTAATGGCGTGTCGCTTCCTGTGAACTAGGAGCACACGTCCTTAGGTGTTGTGTTTGACCACAAACTCACATTCATTCCGGACATCAAGGAAATTAAGCATAAATGTCTCAAAACAATGAATATCCTCAAGGTTCTCTCCCACCAATCCTATGGTTCCAACAAAGAACTCGTGCGCTTGTATACTGCTTTGGTTGGGTCTCGTTTGGACTATGGCAGTTTGGTGTATGTGTCGGTGACTAAAACAGCGTTACGAATGCTTGACCCAGTGCTACACTTGGGGCTTCGTCTCGCATCGGGTGCTTTTCGCACTAGCCCTGTCGAGAGTGTTTGTCGAGTGTAACAAATGTAGCCTTGAGAACCAGCGAACGTACATGGACTTGCTTTATGCTTTTAAAATTTCAGCGCTGAATAATCATCCCTTTTATTCTGTCTTTAACGATACATCCACATCTCTGCTGTTTGTAAATCATCCATCCGTTCCTATGCCCTTTCCAACCTCGGATCTCAGCGCTTCGTTTTTAGATGTGTACAGATCATCCTTTTCAGACATTTTACTGCCTTAGAAAGTTCGTCCTGTGTCGTGCAACCTTTCTTTCATGAAACTTGACAAAACTCGGGTACCACGAGCTGCAATACTTCAGCACTTTCTGTCTCTGAGGTTTAAATACCCATGTGCAGAATTCTACAGTGACGCAACTAAAACCTCCACTATGGTGTCCTGCGCTGCTCATGGTCCGAATTTTAATGCAGCCAGAATCATGAGCGTACACACAACCATTTTTTCAGCAGAAGCATATGGAAGCACATTCTTCCAATAAAATTCGCAATTCCATCATCTGTGCAGATTCCTTGAGTGTTGTTCGCGCACTATCATCGCACAAGCCTCCCAAAAACCACATAGTTTATCTTGTGTTCAACACCATTATGTCTGTGTATGCACAAAAGCATGAGCTGCTCCTCTGCTGGGTCCCAGGGCACGCTGGGATTGCTGGGAACGAGTTGGCAGACGAGAGGGCCGCTGCTGCTGCACTCAGGAACGCTGTAGACATTACAACGGTACCCTATACAGACCTCAAGCCACACATAAGACAGCACTTGCGCAGAACATGGCAAACACACTGGAATGAACAGACCAACAACAAACTACATGTAATAAAGCCACACTTGGGACGGTACACAGCTGACTCACACAAAAGACACACGGAAGTCGCCTTGGGTAGGCTGCGGATAGGACACACCCATGCAACGCACTCGTATCTGCTGACGGGATCTTCTAGACCCCAGTGCAGCAGGTGCAGAGAGGCCCTATCCGTAGTGCACATACTAATCACATGCAAGGCACTTCACACAACACGACACAAACACTTGAGAGAACTCTACAGACAACATATTTCCCTACATCCATCGTTGTTTCTGGGTAACGATGCCATGGTTTCCGTGAAACGTGTGTTTAAGTATTTGTCAGACGTGAAGTTTTTAAACCTCATTTCCTATCACGCATAATATAATGTGGCCCTATACACCAGCCATCACCATTATCTTGAATTGATTTTACTATATTCGATTTAAATGTTTCTATACCTACCTTTTTGTGGTAATCACTTCTCTTCATTAAATAACTTCTTCTCTGGCACTCTTTGCCCTCGTTGGCCTTGTGCCATTAAACGCCAACCATCGTCATATTGGGAACGATGAACTGTGGGAATATTCTATACGACTGGCATCAGCTGTTATGCTACTATTTTAGATTTGGAGACGAAGAATGTCTGATCTTGCGCCATAGATTGGTCGGTGCAAATGGGTGCAGGGAGACGGAAGGGGCGATGGCAGGGTTTACAGAAAAAAGGGGGGAACTCAAGATTGCGCAGGTAAACATGCTGGGTGGCAGGAAAAGAGAGGGATTCGTAAGCAGCTAGAAGAGGGAGATAACCGGATATACGCCATGACCGAGACACAACTACAGGACCTGGAAGAACCTCTAGCAATCGTAGAGTATTTATGGGAAGGTTGTAACAGGACAGCCGGATGGAGAAAAGGCGGATGAGTGGATGTGCTCATACGCTAGGGTGCTAATTGGAGGACAGTGAAAGAAGACTACAAAGAACATGTGTGGGTGAAAGGGATAGCTGAGGGTGGCGAGATGGCTGTAGGTGTGTCATACCTTTGGAGGGGTAAGAAGAGCAAAGAACAAAATGAAAAACTGGTGGCAAGTCTTAAAAAGGACATCGAGGATTGGGAGGTACTCTTGGTAGGGGGCATGAATGCCCACATGGAAGATCTAGAGGGGTACACAGACTTGAACAGAAATCTAATGCTAGATATGTAAGAGTACCAAAACCTGATCATGGTAAATAGGAACAACAAATGCGAGGGTCAAATCACTCGGGAGTGCGGTAGGAGAAAGTTGCGTATTGACTACTGCCTCTATTCGGAGGGACTTCATGAATGGTTGGATGGAATGAACATACATGAGGAAGGGGACCACAATCTTGGCAGTAACCACAAGCAAATGAGCCTGAGTTTTGGGAAGCTGGGGGTGCAAATCTGGATCGACCGGGGTAGTACACAAAGAAAACAGTAAACAAATTTCGGCTATAACCAAGAGCATAGAGGCTGAAAGGAGATCCTGGGGAAGAATGGGAGTATGAAAGGTTCATCGGAACTATGCAGGAAAAATTAGTCAAGGCAGAGAGGGCAAATCGATGGAGGGGGAAGAAAACACATACAGCTGTCAGAACCCAGAAATCGAGACCAGAGAGAGGGATGAACATAAACAAGTGTCTAGAGAGCACAGGCAGGCCAAGAGGGTAGGTGGACATCGGGAGGAGGGGGACCTAAAATGGGAGAAATGTGAGCAAAGGAAACAGGACGTGCAATTGTGTTTCGTTTTGCTAAAAATGAAATTCTCTCTCTCCGCCAAGCCCTTCCTAACTCCAGAGACGAAGTTTCCCTCTCCCCCTTCTCCTAGACCCGTCTCTCGGTATCCGTCCAGCGGTTCTTTCATCTTACCACATGGCCAGCCCAATTCCATTCCTTTTTTTTCTTTGAACTATGATATAATCTACTCCAGTGTGTTCCCTGATCGAGGAAGCTCGTTTCCTGCTTCCAAGAGTTACCGCTATCATTATTCATTGTACTGCCCGTTGAGCCGACGAGCTGCAATACTGCAGCACTTTCTGTCTCTGAAGTTTAAATACCCATGTGCAGAATTCTACAGTGACGCATCTAAAACCTCCACTATGGTGTCTTGCACTGCTCATGGTCCGAATTTTAATATGGGTACTCAACTAGAGCTGGTGTTCACTTTCTAAAAGCGCCAACAGTGCACTCTGGAAAGAGAACAGCTCGGTTAGGTTTGCCACAATTGCAGCCAACATATTCCACTCGGCAATACTATGCGGTAATGATGAATTTTGGTATTTGTTAGTTTTCGCGAACATGGGCCTGACTATGCGCACGATTGATGCGTGTTGAGACATAATGCAATCATCTTGAAAAAGGCAGACATTTGAGGCAATGTTATCAGCTAAGTCATTTACGTATATCAAGAAGAGTAGAGTGCCTAGGGCGGATCCCTGTGGTACACTGGATTTTACAGGCCTGCGGCTAGATACAAGGTGGTTGACTTTAACTGATTGAAAGCGGTTTGTTAAAGGGGCCCTAAACAGGGCCCCAAAGATTGTGATCTTACGGTCCGCGATCGTTGGAGTACAATCCAAAGAACGTCCTGTCGCAAAAATGGTTTAATAGCTTTCAAATAATTGACGTAAAGAGAAGAATGCAGTGTGCGTTGGAGGTCTTTCACTAGCTGAAACAACGCCTTTTGGCATGATTGCTCGCGCCTAAACTAATGGTGGTTTTCAAATGAAAGATTATTTTTGTTGAGGTGAGCCATTATGAGGTGATAAAGAATGCACTCTAGTTGCTTGCAGCAGATCGACGTCAGAGAAATAGGGCGGTAATTACCCGGTTGGGTGCTTCTCACCAGATTTAAAAATCGGTACAACATGGGCGTTTTTCAAGTCGTCCGGTATGTATCCAGTGTCGATTGACGGATGGACAATTAAAGGTAATAGAAAGGCTCAAAGATGACAAATAAATTTTAAGTTTTGAACTAATGCCATCAGGACCTTGGCTTGTGCTGTGCAATAGGCACTCAATCGCTCGATCTACACCATTTTCAGTGACAACGATGGGAACATCTGGGAAGGGTATCAAATTTGCTCAAGGGTTGTTGAGTTGTCTAATGGCTTGTTCAGTGGTTAATACTTGCCTAAAATATAAGTTAAAACATTCAGCTTATTCAACATTGATTAAGGCGTACCAACATTGCTTTTTAATAGAGAAGTTTTAGTTGTGCATTGGAGGTTTATGGTGCACCAGAGGTTTTTTTTAGCATGCTGGGAAAAGTAACGTTAAAATACTTGTTTTTAGCTTCCAAAATTAGCCCACTTTTCATGGTTTATCCAGTTGACAAGTCGGTAATTATTTTACAAAGCGCGAAAGAAGAAAAAACTACCATGCACGGTTTGCGGCGGCCGCACCAACTAAAGACTGTGACGACGGGAGGAGACGCAGCGTGATTGGACGATGCCCAAGTTAGCAACCATACAAGTTTCGGTTTCGGTTCTGTAAAACAACGTGCTTGACATCCGACGGCATCAGTTGGATGGGCATTCTCGTTGGATGGGCATTCTCAATACAGCCATGTCGGCTGTAAAATGCTGAATATAAGCCTCCCAGGACGGCTTGGAATCGTAGAAATCACTAGCCGAGGCCTACGCAGTGGATGAACACCCTCCGCGTCCCAACAGACGCTCAAATGCCATGCGCTTTTCCCCCAGTATTTGGAGCTTGTCTCACTCATGCCTGTATCGTAAAAAGCGTGTTCGCACCATGCCAAGGGTCTGTTATTTCTGGCCTGTGCCCACTGCCCGCAAGCAGTCGGTGCTTATGGCAACAGCACGCCAACAAAGACTCGCTAGCGCGCCAGTGTCACCCTGCGCGCGTTCTGTGAACTAGTCCGTGGAGCAATGCACGTTGCGGCCACAAAAAAGGTGAACTCAGCACAGAAAACGTCAGCGGAAAACGAAAAAGTTAACTTATATAATAAAAAGAGAACGTACCCGCGGGGATTCGAACTTGTGATTTGCAAAACACTTGCAACGACATACCTAGCGCTCCAGACCACTCGGCCACAAACGAGCGCTGCCGACCTTGGAAATATAAGGTATATAATGTATAACCAGTTTACCCTTTTATTTAGTTTTAGCATTTCAAGCAGCTTAGGTGACTATTTGTTGTATTGCGCTCGTGCAGTAAGTGTCCCCCAAGTTCCCACACTATCTCATGTCTAGCAATTGCATTTCTTAGACGGAAAAGCGTTCGCAGATGCGTAGTCGTGCTGCTGACTACTGTGCTTGTTCGTCTAGCGCAAAAAAGTGCTTCCTGCACCCTAGTTTTACGCTGTACGGTAAAATTTTCACTTGATTTTATTTCCTTAGTACCTATATCGGCTTCGCTGACTCTTCTCCCGCCTTCAAGTGGCCTTATATTTTCCTACTGGCGTACCCGTAGTCGAAGCGTCGCATGTGCGCTTGTGCAGCGCTTGTGGGAAGCGACCTTGACTTGGAGCTAGATACAGTGTACAAACTAACAAACTAAAGGAAGGCACATTCTTCCATTCACAAACGTGTCCTGGCTTCGGTTCAACTGAGTGAACGAATTGCGACGAACCGTCGGCGGCCGGCGGACGAAACGCTGGGTCGACTTGACTCTGTCGGAAGGCCAGCGAGCCGTGCAGTAGCGCAGCCAATTGCCAGCTTCTCTCCTCCTGACGTCACACGAAAACTCCACCGAAAATGGGCGAGGGTGCAGAGAGGAGGACAGCGTTTTTGAATTGATTTTTCTACTAAATAAATTCGCGTAAACGCGCTCAGAGTGGTCGAAACAGGGCCTAGGGACTCCGAACTACAATTTGCGCTCGTAAGCCCGCAATGTTTACAAATCAATTCAGTGTCCCTTTAATATTCTTACCTCCTTACTACATCCGCCGCTATGACTCTTGATTCATTGCATAGATACGTATGAGCTGGTTTTATTTCATCAGCCTTTGTATGCTAGTTGCATCATTACCAAACTCCAAATTGATTGTTCTGAAAACCTGCATAGTATTCGCTCAATAAAGCAAACTGGAACGCGCATTCGGAAGAATTTCTTGTCGTGCGACATTCCTGCTTTCAATAACTTTTTAAAGCCTTCATAACTCATGATATGAGCTTATCAATGGAATAAACGTTCGTGGGGAACTCTGAGAACACAATTTGCCGGCTTCACGACGAGCAACGTCTCACCTGTGTTTTTGCTTTCTTTGTAGCTTCAGGCGTGACTATTCGAGCAAGTGAGGATTTCTTCCAACTGAAGGACAACTTCGACAACCAAACGGAAATCAGCAGTGCCAATGTTGTGGAGGGCAATCTTGACCCGCTTCCGCCTCATGCCAGACACGTCGTAACCATAGCCCTCCCTGCAATCTTCAGAAGTCTTCGAAGCGACGGAGGATATAAGTGGACCGCCTGGATAGCAATTCGCGTCACAAACAGTTACGGCCTGAGTTCCATTACCTCGTGGGTTCTGGAAGTCGCGTACCCGCCTGAAGACGATGAAACTGGGATGACTGTCAGGACCGAAACTGGGGTGACTGTCAGGACCGAAACTGGGGTGACTGTCACGGCCGAAGCTGGGGTGACTGGCACGACCGACACATCGGCGACTATCCCGACCGAAACAGCGGCTGGGGTGACTGTCAGGACCGAAACTGGGGTGACTGTCAGGACCGAAACTGGGGTGACTGTCACGACCGATACTGGGGTGACTGTCACGGCCGAAGCTGGGGTGACTGGCACGACCGAAACATCGGCGACTATCACGACCGAAACAGCGGCTTCTACAAAAGTTGAAATGGATACTACAAACAAGGTCTCCGAAGACGAAAAAGATAGCGAGTCTGCATGGCTCACGTTAATCTGGGTTTGCATCACAATTTTAGTGTTGGGTGCAGTTCTCCTTGCGGTATATATCAGAGCTATCACGAAAGGAATCAAGGATTACACCCCGTATGAACTCCTAACTGGCCAAACTTCTGAAAGCCAAGAAGAAACTCTGACAAAAACGGTTGGATAGTCCGTCACGTTGTGTGCTTGTTTTGAGAGTGATGTTCCTTCACCTGTGTGTTCCTTCACGTGTTCCTTGTGTGCTCCTTCCCTATGTGTGTGTTCCTTCACGATGTTCCTTCCCTTGTTCCTTCACCCCAATAAAAGAGTAACAAATCAAGAAAAGTGCCGTCTGCACACAGGCAGGGGTGAGACAGCTGACCATATTGCGCAGTTTTGATACAAATTTGTTTTCCTGCGCCAGGCTGCTCCAAAAGCTTGAAAATTGTAAACATTGCACCAAACTGCTCCAAAACAGTCTGAGAGCCAAAGATTTTAACGCTCCCGTCAGTTTCACTGAGGAAAAAATGCTTACTGACGGCATAATTTTGCAGCACCCCCAAGGTGATGCTGTAACGGTTTAATTTATGATTAATCATTAAAAAAACTCATAAAATTGTCCCCGAGATGGTTTTTTTTTCTAATGTCACAGTGTCGGGTTGGGGAAGTTATATTCTGTGAGATTTTTAAGTTTTCCCATCGATAACCATTGCAAAGTTTTATAGAAAAAATACTTATGTGTACTGAGGCACCAAACTACTTGTGTAAGTTGATGAAAAAACTAATTTTCGGAGCTCCGTATCTTCGGAACGACATTACTGGGTGCCGCCATTTTGGTGTGGGGAAGATAGGAAAACATGGGCTCCGGGCGAGGAAGTTGCTCGTGGTTCAGGCAGAGCGCTCTTCGCCAATTTCTACCGCGGTTTTTGTTAGGCGGTGGCTGGGATTACATTTAGTCATTTGATGTCTTGCGGGAAGTTGCGCGACTCGAAAGACGGAGTAACGTGGTGTCTGCGAATTCGCAGTGTTTCGTCTTTCAAGTGTGAGGTGGAATGCGTGGTAGAAGTGATATTTCGGACTCATGGCGGTGTTATAAAATGCTGAGTTATTGCTGCCTTTGACATTGAGTGAGCGGCGGGAATGGGACGATTGACATTGCAGAAATGGCGGCGGCGCAGGCTACATGGCCGTAAAATGAACGTTCAAGCAGTGTCCGATAGCGGGACGGGCTATTATTGCACGCTAGTAATAATGGTTCATCTATCCGAAGTAAAATTTAATGCCAAGCGGGAGGTGGCCAAACATACCAACTTTAATCAAAGTACGATCGTAGTGAACGTGCACCTTGGTGATTGAAATGGGAGGAGCGACGACTGTCACCTCGCTTTGCGCAACTTTTGCCGTGGCTGTACACTTGTGCGTAAAGCCGATTCTGGGAATACAAAAATAAAAATATCGGCATTCACTTGATAATACAAATGCCTTACGATTGCTTAGTTTTTCAATTCAACATTTTCAGCGGTGCTTAACGCTAGCTATGCATTGAGCCTAAGAATTTAAAAATGGTTTATAAGAAGGTGGCGCAGTTCGTACCTCTTTTAGAAAAAAACTATTGAAAGGCTATTTCAGTGATATTTACATTCAATATCCATTAAAAATGCGCCCCCCTCCCCCGAGTTGCCAAAAACGTTTTTTAGGCTCCTAAGGTGCCATAATAAATGTCGTTCTTCTGCTCCAAAATTGTGATTTCTTTGCTCCAGAAACTGCTCCCAAATCTGATTCAGCTGTCCCACCGCTGCACAGGGTTAGACCCCTCTTGCCTTGGGCGAAAGATAAATACACAACTATACTTGGGGACAAATTTCTGTGGCAGCGGAGAAAAAGCTACGCCAAAGTAGTTCCCATTAAACTAGTTTCGGTTTCGGCGTGACGCATACGCATTTGCTGCAGTTCGTTTCCTCGCTTGAGCTCTATGGTTGAGTGCGCTGAACCGCAATCACCAATATTGACGTCTCCTTCTCTACGTTTGATTTGATTCTAAGCAAAAGCCAATGCTTTCACTGGAGAACTCGGAGCGACTTTATATTATAGCGTCTTGATATTATATAGACTATATATTATAGCGTGGACGGCATCGTCGAACACCTAACCGTCCAGAAACGCCGTCAATTTTGTCAGTGCTGCATTTTTTAGGGCAGGCACTGATATTGTCACGAAGCCAGAGACGACGCAGTTGTCTTGAAGGAAAACACGTTTATTGGAGCGAACTTGTGCTCCCCTAACAACTCAAAAAATACACAAGCGGCGAAGCAGCAGTCAACAAAGTGACGTGTGCGGGCGAACGTCGATGATCGGAATGCCGTGGCGTCTGCTCTGCAGGCTTTTATCTTTCGGCGCGAGTGTTTCTGGAACCGTCAATTTACATCCAGAACACTGTAGATCAGAGAAGATTATTCTGGGCTAGTGACGCTTAAGACGAAACAGTCTGCTTATCTGAATAAAATATCCCGTGCGGCATAAAAATAAAGAATGCAAGACGCGCTTCGCTTGACACAGATAACAGGGCCGGGCGTGGGCAGGCAGTAAAAACAAAGAATAAATAAACAAACAAACGCATACATGGTTCGCGGCATTACCCCCCTCTAAGAGTGCATCGACCCGATGGTGAAACAAAAGACAGTCCGAACAAACAACACAAAAGACCGTCATCTTGCATAGTAAGGTTTCAAGTGAACCACGTCGACGACTTAAGGCCGCGTGCGTCGTCGTGATGTTCGGGAATCACCATCGGGGATCACCTCGTAGGTAAGTTGGCCGACACGTCGTAGAATCTGGTAGGGTCAGAAATACCATCGCAGAAGCTTCTCACTGAGTCCGCGCCATCGGATGGGAGTCCAAACCTAAACACGATCCCCTGGGTGGTACTCGGCGTCTCGGCGTCGGAGGTTGTAGCGCCCGGAATCCACGAGCTGCTGGTCCGTTGTACGAACTCGAGCGAGCTGGCGGGCCTCTTCCGCACGCTGAAGGTATCCTTGGACGTCGGGGTCGTCGTCTTCTACATGCGGAAGCATGGCGTCAAGCATCGTAGTCGGCCGTCTTCCGTAAAAAAAGCTCGAACGGCGTCATCTGCGTCGTCGCCTGGATAGCCGTGTTGTACGCAAACGTGACATACGGGCGCACTTCGTCCCAAGTCTTATGTTCAACGTCAACGTACATTGACAGCATATCTGCGACTGTCTTGTTCAGACGTTCCGTTAGTCCGTTCGTTTGGGGGTGGTACGGCGTCGTTCTTCTGTGACACGTGTTGCTGTAGCGTAATATTCCTTGCATAAGTTCCGCAGTAAAGGCAATTCCGCGCTCCGTGATGAGGATTTTCGGGGCTTGATGTCGCAGCACAACTTGGCTTATGAAGAACTTTGCGACTTCCTGTGCAGTCCCCCTCGGAAGAGCGGCGGTCTCTGCGTAGCGCGTTATGTAGTCGGTCGCCACGACAATCCACTTGTTCTCGGATCGGGATGTAGGGAACGGGCCCAGAAGGTTCATTCCAATCTGTTGGAAGGGCCTCGATGGGACGGCAATCGGCTGCAGAAGTCCGGGGGGTCTCGTCGGTGGCGTTTTTCGACGCTGGCAGTCACGGCAGCTCCACACATAGTGGGTGACGTTGATTGTAAGTCGGGGCCAGTAGTACTTCACCTTGATTTTTCCGACTGTGCGGGCTGTGCCGAGATGTCCGGAAGGCGGGTCGTGGCACGCTTCCAAAATTTCGTCGCGAAGGTCTGTGGGGATGACAAGAAGATAATTCGTTCTCGATCCGGGGCTGAAATTCTTCTTCACGAGTACGGAGTTTTTCAGGCTGAATGCTGGCAGGTTGCGTTTGAAGGTCCTAGGCACGGCGACGTTGCATCCTTCGAGGTAGTCGATTGTGACGCGTAAGTCGCGGTGGGCACGCTGCTGGGCGGCTAGGTCGCTCTCCGGCACGACTCCGAAGAACGCGCTGTTTTCATTCGAGTCTTGTGCTGGTGGGTCGACGGGAGCGCGGGACAGGCAGTCGGCGTCGGGGTGTTTCCTGCCGGATTTGTATACGATTGTAACGTCGAATTCTTGCAGGCGCAAGCTCCACCGCCCAAGACTGCCTGAGGGGTCTTTCAAATTGGCGAGCCAACACAGCGCATGGTGGTCTGTCACAACCTTGAATGGTCTACCATACACGTATGAGCGAAATTTTGAAATCGCCCATATATAATAGCGAGGCACTCTTTTTCAGACGCTGAGTAGTTTTGCTCCTCCTTCGACAGACCACGGCTGGCAAAGGCGATTACTTTTTCGCAACCGCTTTGCTTTTGGACGAGGACGGCACCCAAGCCTATATCACTGGCGTCCGTGTGCATTTCCGATTCGGCATTTTCGTCGAAGTGAGCGAGAGCGGGCGGGCTTTGCAGGCGTTTTTGCAGCTCGCAGAATGCTTTTTCTTGGTCGTTTTCCAGGCTAAAAGGGATGCTATCTCACGTAAAGCGTGTGAGTGGCTCTGCAATGCGTGCGAAGTTTGCGACAAAGCGCCGGTAGTATGCGCACAGTCTGAGAAATCTTCGCACGCCCTTTTTGTCTTTCGGCCCTTGGGAAGTTGGCAATGGTTGAAGTTTTTGCCGGGTCAGGTAGGACTCCCGCGGCGTTGACGACGTGGCCCAGAAACTTGAGCTCTTAGTATGCGAAACGGCACTTTTCAGGCTTCAGCGTAACCCCGACGTACTGAGCGGCCTCGAGTACAAATTCCAACCTTGCAAGGTGTTCGTCGAAAGTCCGGGCGAATACCACAACATCGTCCAGGTATACGAGGCAGGTGTCCCACTAAAGGCCAGCTAGCACAATGTCCATGACTCTTTGAAACTTTGCTGGCGCCGTGCACAGCCCAAAAGGCATCACCTTGAACTCGTATAGGCCGTCCGGGGTTATAAATGCGGTCTTCTGGACACGGACAGAAGACCGCAGAAGAATACCTGGACCCGGACAGACCGCCATAGGAATCTGAACCTTACAACGTTTAACACGAGAACCTTATCTAGTGAAGCGAGTCTAGACGTGTTGTTCGAGGAATTAAAGGGCATTAAATGGGATGTCATTGGGCTTAGTGGGGTTAGGAGGACAGGTGAAACCTTCACGGGGCTGAAAAATGGACACGTCCTATGTTACCGTGGTCTAGTGGACAGAAGAGAACTGCGAGTTGGATTTCTATTCTATAAAAGCATAGCTGGCAACATAGAAGAATACTATAGCATTAACGGAAGGGCAGCAGGTCTTGTAATTAGGCTCAATAAGAAGTACAAGCTCAAGGTGGTACAGCGCTATGCCTCCACATCTAGCCACGACGACCAGGTAGTGGAACGCTTCTATGAAGATGTGGAATCGGCAATGGCTAACGTAAAAACACAGTATACCGTAGTTTTGTCTTCAATGCTAAAGTAGGCAAGAATCGGGCTGGAGACAAGGCAGTTGGGAACTATGGTCTGGGGTGTAGAAATAGCAGGGAAGACCTACTAGTTAAGTTTGCAGTACGGAATAACCTCCGCATAATGAATACCTTCTTCTGTAAACGGGAGAGCCTGAAGGGAACGTGGAGGAGCCAGAATGGGGACCATAAATATGAAATAGACTTATATTATGCGATAACCCTGGCGTCGTGAAGGATGTGGAAGTGCTGGGAAGGGTAAGGTGTAGTGACCACCGTATGGTAAGATCTCGTATTAAGCTAGATTTGAGGAGGGACCGTAGCAAGCTAGTACGAAAGAAGCCGATTAATGAGCTAACAGTAAGGCGTAAAGTAGAAGAATTCAGGATCGCGCTGCAGAAGCGATATTCAGCCCTTACCGAGGAAGCCGAGCTTACGACACAGGAAACCAGCGACAACCTTACACGCATTATCACGGAGTGTGCAGTGGAAGTCGGGGGCACGATGGCTAGACAGTATACTGGTAAACTTTCCCAGGAGACGAAAGATCTAATTAGGAAACGGGGAACCATGACTTCCACCCCAGCTGACAGAATATAACTAGAGGAGCTTTAGAAGTTAATTACGATATCAAAATGGCCGCGCCCGGTGGCACCGTTGCGGAGATACAGCACTCCGAACATTGCCGTTTTTTCGCCCTTTTGCTCAGATAGTTTGTCACCGCGCCTGGCAAAACTATTTTTATACCACTTTGCGACACTTTTCAGCGTAAAAACTTTGCAGACGCACATAATAGGAAACATAGAAGCCGAATATGTGGCTTTAAAAAAAACGATGTTTTGGTCATTTTTATGAAATTGAAAGCCGCGTCCCCCCTTAAGTGTAATGCATATTCATTTTACAGCAGTAAGAATGGTGCGGGAAACAATGAAAGTTACAAACACACACGTAAGCAATAGAAGTACCGATGCGCACTGCTGTTGGTACTGGGACGCACTATGCTTGTTTTAGCTGCACAGCACTCTGCCGCTTTGAGGTTGTTTTACAGGACACTGACCGATTGGCGTAAGCGGCGTTGTCTGACCCTGTTTGTCGAGGATACCCCAGGTTTCATGAGACGATCACTTTTTGCAGTAACAAAAACAAGCCAGGTGCAAAAAAGCTCAAAAACAAAGCAACGGCGGACAACGGTTCGTGATGATGATGATGATGATGATGGTGATGATCATAATGATGTGGCTATCCCCTTTGTATCGGGTGGGCACAATTTGGCATCCTAGCCGTCACTTCAAACTATATCTACAGGAATGAGATTATGAGAGGGAAGGATAGGTATGACATAGGGCAGACACTGTCTGCACGAATCACGGGGTTCCCTATGAGTCAGTGTCACCGTGTGCAGCACCTTTGTCTCTGGGCCCTGGTTGCCGGGTCTGCCACCACCACTGGCACAGTCTCTCCTTCGACGTCGTCACCAACGTGGATCTGGTGTCGCTGTCGCAGGTCACGAGTACCAACGCTTGCGGTAGAGTGGTGCCCTCTAGGTGGGTTGGCGACAACACAGCACACTGGGTGATCACGTGCTCCGCACTCTCCTGTGCTTCCCGGCAAGCTCGGCAGATGGCACTTTGCACTGCTGGGGATTAATCGAAGCGCTGAAAGTATAGGAGGGTGCGGAGTGCTCCCGCGCGGGCCTCGAAGAGCAGTGCACTCCCAGTGTCGTTGTCGTGAAACAATTCCGCTGCTGGGGTGGACTTGTAAGAGCGATACAGCTCCAGGGTGGACTTGGGAAGCATGGCCGAGCACCACGGGCCTGTTTCTATCTCGCGTACACGTTTCCGCGCCACGTGGGTCAGAGTCTGGGCGCCTGATGTCTGTAGCGGCTCTGCAAGAAAGCCGAACTTGCAACTCAGCGTGTGTACTCGGGAGGTTCCACACAGTCTGGGTGCCCTTGAAGCCCATGTACCGGAAGACACGTCGCGCCCACCCCTGATCGTCCATGCCCCGAAGTCAAGCCTCGCAGGGTAGCTTGCTGCTTGCCTCTCGAGCCCGGAAAGACGACCATCCTAGGTCACCCTGGATGGCCTGAACGGCCACGCGACCATGGCAGCCGAACCCGCCGCGGTGGCTCAGTGGCTAAGGCGTTGCGCTGCTGAGCACGAGGTCGCGGGTTCGATTCCCGGCCGCAGGCGGCCGCTTTTCTGATGGAGGCGAAAAGCAAAAACGCCCGTGTGTACGAGATTTCGGCGCACGTTAAAGATCCCCAGGTGGTCAAAATTAATCCGGAGCCCTCCACTACGGCGCGCCTCATCGCCTGCGTTGCATCGGCGCGTTAAACCCCACAACCAATCAATCAACCATGGCAGCCGAGCGCCACGCGTCCCACCTCGCGCTGGCCACGCTCCAACCACGCTCTGGTGCTGGATGAAACGCACACCACTGCGTTGGCGAAGGTGAGTGCTGGGACATGGACCGCTTTCCACAGCTCACGAACGAGGGTGTACCTGTTGCACCCCCACATTGACCTCCGGCGGAGCACAGCACTGGCTCTTCAGCAGGCCTGCCTGAGGAGTTCTTCGTGAGCCCCCAGGAGATCCGACGAAGAGGAGTATCACCCCAAGGTACCGGTACTCGGTCGCCCAGGGGATGGTGTCGTTGCTTGGTAAGAGCACGGTGTTCACTCCTGGACTTCCGGAGAACTGGAGCACCGCGGATTTCTTGGGGTTGAAGGAGAGGCCAAGCAGGGAGAGATCTGTGGCACTCAGGGTGATGAGCCTCTGGATGTCAGGGATGGTTTCCGCCAGGAGCACCAGATCACCCGCCAAGGCCAGTCCAGGCAGCACCCAAGTATGTGGTAGTCCCTCGTACAGGAACTGGAACGGGAATCCTAGTCCTGAGTCGATCAGACTTCGCTCCAGCCCCGATACATACAACATGCAGAGCAGGGAGGAGAGCGGACAGCCCTGTTTTAGACCCCGACGTACCGGTACCGACTGCGATTGGGAGTCACCTAGGCAGGCCACAACGGTGTTGTTCTCGTACAGCCGGCGTGGGATGTCCACCAGTGTTTGTGGCATACTCAGGGCCGACATTCGGCTGAGCATCGGCTTGTGAGGGACGCTGTCGTACGCCTTCGCGACGTCGAGGAAGCAAGCGAAGAGACTACGCGACTCCTTCCGTGCCAGTTCAATTGTCTGGCTCAAGGTGAACAGATTGTCTTCGAGGCGGCGATTGGATCGGAAGCCATTCTGTAGCTTCGTCAGGGTCCCGGAGCACTCCCCTAGGCACTCATCCAGCTTTTTACCACAAGGGTGAAGAGGCGGTACATTACACTGGTCACCGTGATGGGTCGGTAGTCCCGTATGTTACCCAGCATCCCCTTTCTTGCGGACGAGCCGCACGCGGCCGCACTGCCAGTCGGCTGGAACCGGCTCCCCGGCGATGACTGCGGTGAAAATAAGGGCCAGTGTGTCGCGGGCCACGTTCCCTAGGCTTTCCACCACGCCCACCGGTATTGCATCCAGACCCTGGGCCCTGCTCGAGCTTATTCCGGCAAGTGCGCGGTCCAGCGCGCGCCGAGACACCTGCCAGTCGCACTCGTAAGTGTCCGCGATACTGCAGTGTGGAGCGCACATTTCACTTCGCTCTTCAGTTGCATTGGGCGGCAAGGGGTCGTACAGCTGCGCCATGTGTCGGGTGAGGTGTTCCACGATGTCTCTGACGGGCTCGCCGGTTTCATCCCGGAGCTCTGGTGGGGTGGGTTTCCGGTCAAGTGTTGACAGGTACGCGCAAAACTTTTGACGCTTTTTTCGCCCGGCTGTAGTTATGGAGCGCAGTTGGGCGTGATCGTGAGCCGCGATTTTCTGTTGTACGACCTGCTGCATGGTCCGCTTGCACTCTAGGTACTGCTTCCACAACATTTGGCACTGGCATGTGGGGAGTGCTGCCGTCACCGCGGCCCGGTGCAGGCGATTGGCTGGTCGACGCGCGGTCAGGGCCGCCTTAACCTCCTCGTCCCACCAGCCTTTGCGCCGCGCCCCCCTTCGCTGGTTGGAGCGAATCTCATAGGCGTGCATGATGCGCCGCAGTTCCACCACGTATTGTTCGTAGCTCTTTGGTGGTGTAGCTTGTATACGCAGCTCGAATTCCTGCGCTACAGCCTCGTACGCTGAGGTGGGAAGAAACCGCCGGGAAGGCTCACGCTGTTCCTTGCGCCGCTCCCTCCAAGCAGATGTGGTGGTGAAGCTGACCTTTATGCGGTTGTGGTCGCTGCTGGCGCTGAACTGTCCGGCTTCATCGATGTGAACATGCTGGACGTGTCGCGCCAACTTGTGGGATTCTAGCGCGTAGTCGATGCAGCTGCGACTACTCCTGGCGCACCACGTAAATTCAGCTTCGCAGTCCGGTCGCAGATTCAGCCCCTCGAGTGACAGCTGCTGAGCTGTCTGGAGCATGAGGTCCCCGTTTGGATCTTGGAAGCCGTCCAGGGGCTGGATGTGGCCGTTGAAATCACGCAGCAGCAACACTTCTTTATCTGCTGCCCACCGGCCGACATCCTCTCTGATGCACTGCATAACTTGCGCATTCCCCGTGTTGTGGCCACGGTCGACCGCAAGGTAGGCTACCCCAAGCAGGACCGGGATGCCCAGGATGTCGCCAGTCACCCACATGTGCTCACTGCATGGACAGTCGAGCCTGGTCGATCAGCTACCGGCCTTGCACAGCAACCCAATACCGCCGCCTTTGCGGCCATTTGGAGCGCTGTTCTGCCCTGACCAGTGCCAATGAGGGTGGATCGGTGGCTCTTCGTCGCCAATGAGGTGTGTCTCGGCGACCGCGTACACCATCATACTTTCGTCGTCGAGCACCTTATAAAGCTCATCCCACCTTCTCCATTTACGCGCTCCATCTAGGTTCGGGAAACAAACGTTTTGCACAAGTTTACGCGCGCAGCGGGCGCGGCTATGGCAGTTTCGGCGTCCACGAAGTCGTTGCCTGCCTGTGACCTCACCTGCATGGCCAGTCCGCCACTGGCTCTTTTGCCATTCGGTGGCCCTTTTGCCAGGCAGCTCTTCTGCCATTCGGCCACCAGGGCGTTTCTGAGGGTTTCCGCGATGCATGCCCACCCCCGGCGGAGCTGCAAGGCTACGCGTGCGATTGTGCCGGCTTTTGCTACTGGGGAAGGTGGGCGGCCCTCATGAGATGGTGACGCACCAGTACCTCCACAACACTGCTGAGCGCTTGGTGTGGGTTCCATAGAGGAGCTTGTCCCCATGCTGGTAGCAGTTGTGCTCGGTGTGGAGTATGCAGAAACTGCGGCGGTTGTGCCGCGATTGCAGGTCCCCATGGGAGCGGCACTTGAGGCGGGATCGGTACTTGAGGAAGGTGCAGCGGCGGTGTACTGGGTGCTGGCCGCTGCGGCTGCGGTGGCGGCATGTTGCTGCTTCTCTCCGTCGGTGCCGCCTCCACGCCGCTCTGTTCCAGTTGGCAGCAGTCTTGGGTTTCTGCTCGACTGGATCCTGCTGGCGATAGCGGTGGCCTAAAAAAGGTTTTGCTACCTGAGCAATCTTCATCGCAACGAAGGCAGCTCCCTCCGTGCTGTACAGCAGGCCGTCCCTCTCCATCATGGCTGCCTTCCAACCCTTGCTAAGGTCGAGAAATCTGTGCTGCGAACGGTTGCACCACCTCTTCAGCCTTGCATTGGCCATCACGATGGCAGCTCGTGTTTCTCCACCCCTGGTCGTTATCTCAGGAATGGAGCACACGGCGAGGTCACCCCGGCGATCCGCACAGTTGGCTTCGAGGTTGCGCACAATCTCTTCCGGTGGTCGACGAAAGACGTCCCCCAGGCCCACATGGAGAACGTAAATACGGCGAATAGGCTGAGCTTTGCGCTCGTAGGTCTCCACATACCTGATGGCTGTTGCCGCCGTTGCTTTCTTGCCATACAGCACACCAACTGCCCCTGGTGCGCCGATGGCCTTCTGACCGTCTGCCACAAACTTGTCGACGTTGGTGTCTCCTACCAGGATCACCTCCCTGGCAGCGTTCCGGGCAAGGTAGACCCAGTTGCCTTCCTTTCTGCCTGGCTGTCTGTCTTCATGGTAGGCTGACTGCCATAGTGCTCCACTTGGCTTGTCCGGCGAGTTCCCGGCCGCTTATGCTGAATGCCGCGAGCAGGGGCATCGTCACTCTGCGCTGCTGCACCCCGCAGGCTACCTTTTTTCCTTAAGAGTGGGCGTACCCTTTCTCCACTGAACAGGGTATTCCCGGCAATCTGCGCTGGGGCATCGGAAGACTTGTGGAAGTACTTCATCCTCACGATGTTCTTTCATGGCTGTGTGAACCTCCAGAACACGCGCGAGCGTTTCCTTGTTTTCGCTTGTCGTAGCTAGTGCAGGGCTCGCTGTGCCGCGTACAACCACACGGTCTTTCGCAGTCATGTCCACGGGGCTTTGTTCCGGGTCAGCCGGTATCTCTACACTTGGCAGGGTCTGTTCTGGACTGCCCAGAGCCGCTATTCCCCGCTGAGTCGCTCTCGGAGTGGGCGATGTCCGATATCAGTTCCTGTGCCTGCGAAATCTCCGGCTCGTGGCTGCACTTCATCTCATCTTGCATTGTTTCGTTCTCAGCTGCACTGGAGGTCGCGTTGAGGTCGAGCTGTGCTGTTACCTTTAATAATTGATCTTGCAGGTGCGTTATCAGCCCTCGAAGCGTTGTCGTCTCAGCTTCCAGCGCTTCCAGTTTTGCGGTGGATGCAGCGTCCGACACGCAGAGCGTGCACACGAAGTCGCTCGCAGCTCGGGCTTCCCGGAACGTCTTATAGCCAGTCTCGCCTAGGTAGGCCCACCGGGTGCACTTGTCGCACTTGACTTGTGGCGCGTCAACACCCTCTCGGTGCATCGTACCTCTCGCCATCTTACCGCTGTCGTCGGCGCGGAGTCAGGGGAGTCGGCCCGCGGGGAAAACAGGTTTCGCGGAGGGCGACGGGTTGTGAGGGGAAGGCGACGGAGAAACCTGTCCCCTACGAGGCTACGCTTGCGCTCTCCTACGGGGGCTTTCGCTCGCACAGCTAGGCCTACTGTCTCTATGCCGCGGCCACACACACTGTTTGGCCAGATAACTCACACTGAGTTTCCTGATGGTGCATGGCAGATGTTCCACCATGCAGTCAGCCAGCTCCGGCGTCACTCAAAACTCCCGCCACTAGCCATACACAGCAAAATTAGATGAATAGCGCGCACATGGCTCCGAGGCCGAGAGAACCGAGCGAGGTCGTGATGATGATGATGATTAAAGGCCTCCCCTTTGAATCGGGGTGATGGCGTGCGCTATCTAGCCTATCTTAGTAGTTTGAATTTAAATTTAGTCCCTCAACTCGGATTTTTTTTTAATTCCGGCTTGCCGCTACCCCTGGCCGGGCTGTTATTTTATCGACTTCCCTGCTTTTTTTCCACCAATACTCTAGCCGCTGCTTAGTAATACCGTGGATGACTATAGCAGCGCCATCTGGGAGGGCTGACGAACAGCAAGGACGCAAACCAGAATGACGCAGTGGAAGTTCGCTTGAATACGTACGCTTCTGACGTCGTTTGTGACTACGAAAACCTACGATTTGGGGGGAAATCAAAATTTTAACCTAAATTGATCAATTTCTCAGTGAATACGGCATCATTTGCTGCCGGACAAGCGCTGGAAGCGCTATAAAACGCGAAATCTTTCGAATAAAACAAACTTGTATTCTGTCTTCATGGCCCTTTTAAAGGGGTACTGACACAAAATTTTGAAGGCGAAGTAACTTTGGAGATAGATTGGTGTGAACACACATACATCATCTGCAAAATACATGGAGGAAGAAAAGTTAGGAGACGGCGCTACCGGAGAAACGTGAAGCCTATACATAAAAAGTAAAATCGAAGTCGGCCCAAGCGTCACTGCACCACGTGACCCCACCGCACCGCCGCCGCGAGCTCTTCAATTTCGTCTGCTCGAAACTACTCTGCTGTCCGTTGTCGCGAAGTTGGTTTTTTTCCCACGGCTTTTGTCTTTCGCACATACGCGGCACTCCTGCCCGCACGCGGGCATGCGATCACCGAGCAGACAAATGCAGGAAGGACGGGGGAAAGCTACCGCCAACCAAACACGAGAGATGCGCCGGAGTCGGAGACCGCCTCCGGCCCACCCGACCATGGAGGTCACGTGCTGGGCAGACTCGGCGGCTTGAGAAAGGGAAACGGCGGAGGGAGCGGCGTCAACGGAGCTGGGCTTGCCAAGGCTTATCTGCGTGACTTCATGCCGTCTCCTAACTTTTTCTTCCTCCATGGTAAAATATCAGCGGCAAATACAGCCTAGAACATATTTGAAACGCAACCGAGCAGCCAGCGGAGAACCTCGCACAATCGACATCCCCTTGGATATTGAGTAAATAAACAACATCCAAACACGTCACGAGTTTGTGTTGGCGGCTTCACTGCCGGCATTTCACGCCGGCTCGCCGCTCCGATCCGGGGTCGGAACTTCTGCTCTTGAGCAACAAACGATGCGATCGTTGGCGGCGGAAGCACCAGGATTTCGTTGGCTCATCGGGCAGCTGGCCGCAACCTAAGTTCTACGAGTTTCCAGGCACTTTATTTTTATTGCTTTTTATTACACTGGACGCGAAAACGCGCCGGGGACACGAAAAGCGCACTGAGCGAACCGCGCGGTCACTGCGGAGGCGGCGGCCACGGCCACGAAGTGGCGCAGGTAGCTCGAACAATAGCTTGTTACCTCCGCACGAAATGGGACTCATGTCCCAAACCACGCAGCACATACGAGAAAGGAGTTATGATGCGATGGCGGATTGCATTAAAAATCGTGATCTGCATATCTTACGAGAGCGGCAGTCGAATATCCGCCGTAGTGTCAAGCCTAACACATCACGTTCATCTTAAGTGCAGAAAAAAAACAGGGCCACAGTAGACAAGGACAAGCGCTTGTCCTTGTCTACTGTGTGCCTGTTTTTTTCTGCGCTTAAGATGAACGTTATGGAATACCAACTAGCCCGAAAACAAGCCCTAACACATCTGTAGGCGGACCTGTAGGCAGACCGGCCGGCTCCTCCCAGCGCGCACCTCCCCACCCACTGCCTCGAGCATCGCGCGTCGTTCTCTAGCCGCGGCAGCAATTTGCACTCGCAGCGCCTGCGTCACGTCCACGGTCGCTTTTTAAGTGGCTGACGAGATCAGTAGGTAGTGGCATTCACAGAAACTGCTGGCGACGCAGAATCGTGAGCGCTACGGCAGCTCTGCTGCGATATCCGTCCGACGGTCACGTGGACAGATTCGCTCACTTAACTCAAGGAGACGACGTCCTGCAGGAATGGACGTTCACCCTTTACCCGCCGTCTACATAAGGACTTTCTCCTTGGCCATTTCCTCAATAAAGTTTCTCCCTCCCACGTTTCGTGGCACCCGCTAAAACCGAAACTGAGACTGGCCGCATTAAAGTCGTCTCTAATTAAACAGCCATCGCACGCTGAAGCAGAAGCATTCTCCGTGGCCACGTGGTCCGCGTGGGCTCTCTGGACTCGTTTCCGTTCTTGATCCCCAGCGTGACTAGCCTCGAGGCGAGCGGCTTCCTCATTGGGCGTGCGGACGACCCACAGGCGACCAATCCCTGCGAATCCAGTGACACGAGCAGTGTGACGGCGATAGCGAAAGTATTGCGATGATTACTTTTTTTATTACGCAAGTACGCCCTTTGGCATAAACTAGATGTAGTCCAGCAGTCCCGTCTCCACAATGAAGTCGAGGAGGGGCCGGTATTGGGGACCGTGCGTCCAGCGGCGAAGGTCAGGTGGTCGTCCTGGGTGGTACCCAAGGGCCCTCATGTGACGAACTCGTGCTGCCTGGAGGCCCCAGCATGAACCCAGGAGGTGGTCCAGGGTCGCTTCAGTGGCAGGGGTTTTACAGAAGGGGCATGTTTCTGGAGGAACTTGCGTCCTCCATTAGGCCTTTGTCGCCGGGGTTAAAGCTGCGCCCATGCGGATTCTCCTAAGTGCCACCTCCTCGCAGCAGGTTAAACCGCCAAGAAGGCCCGACCCACGTGGGGGAAGAAGGGCACGCGTCGAGCGCCGCAGAGACTCCTTATGAATGATGAGGGTGTCACTCTGCGACAACTGGAGCAGGGGTAGCGGCCCAGTCACCCTCTGGGGATGCCAGGCCGCGTCATCGTCAGTGTGGGCAGGTGTCGAACGTCTATTCCACACAACTCGCATGGGACACGAAAATGAGTTCACAATGCGATGCACATCGCAGGTCAAGTTGAGCGACTTGGCGACGCGTCGGAGTTCCCGGACTGCCTGTGTGGAGTCTGTGTGGAGGGCGGGTTTATGCGTAATCGAGGCTCTAATGAGTATAACCCATCCCGGATGGCCAGAAGTTTTGCCATGATTGAAGGAAGAGGTGCCTCGGTGAGGTATGAGCACGTCTGCTGCACTTCGGGATGAGTGGGGCACACAAGGCTGGTGTGTAGGAGAGTTTGGGCAATTTCTGCGTCAACGTACACTTGCATTGCATCGGCTGTGTCATCCGACTCCGAGGGAAAAGGGTTGGGCTGCAGCGACTGATTATGAAAACGGCGTATCCGGGTCAGTGGCCGGTTGTCTGTGGATTGGCTTCGACTCCAAGGGGGATGGTAAGGCGATTTTCGTAATATAACAGGTGACTTGGAATCGAAGTAGTGGGCCAATGCCGCAGCAACGGGAACTGTTTGAATTTTCAGGCGACGTGCCCTCCTCCGCTGTTCAACAAGCTCGTCGAGGGTGTTCAGCTGGGCCTCCGCTTGTAGCGTCGGAATTGGGGTCATACGAGGCAAGCCTGTGATAAATTGCATAGCCTCTCGGTTTACACTTTCCTGTAGGTCCCGGTCCTTTCGTGTGAGATGCTGAAACTGAGCTTGGTATATCAACCGAGTTGCAAGACAGATCGAACTAGGGTACCGGGCCATGCGATTATACAGGCACCGCCGGTCTTTTGTGAAATCCGTCAGAAGAGATGAAGCGTCTTGGAGGCTTTACCGCACACGCAGCAGGTCCATGGAGCTGCGGACCCAGAGGCATCTATTCCTACTCCAAGCACTCGCATTAACGATGCGGGATTGAGGGCACGGCCGTTTAAAGCACCGACACGAAAATTTTATGTTACTTTTATTACTTTTATCGATGCTTAATGGTCTGGCGAACCTGAAACAGCACTTCAATACTTCAATGCGCGATAATTAATTACATTGAACGGCCTGAAAATCGTTGGTTTCAAATTCCCGCGCTTTCACCCGAACGGCGCATATGACGGACTCCCGGCCTGACCTCACCGCTTTGTGCGGACGTCACCGGCGCCCGCTTGAGAGGGTGTTGCGCCCACTTGCCACTCGTGGGGCCGCGCGCGTGAAGTGACGTCACCAGTTTTTGACGAGCGCTGTCGCGTCACTTCTTTTGGCTTCACGGAGTGATGTCATGCCGATGCCCATTTGCTGAGTGCCGCTCCGCGCTGCTCCGTCGGCGCGATATATGAGATCCAATTGAACTATGTTCTTCGCGTCGCAGGCCGCTCATATTTCAGCCAGGGTATTCTGTTGAGAGAGGGAAGCGAACTGTGCAATAATATTAACGCCAAAAATAAAAATTGGTGTCAGTGCTCCTTTAAGGCCAAGGAGAGCGGCGTCTGGGAAAGACGACGTCGGCCCCACCTATTTGTGATCGAAATGAAGGTCGTCTTTGCAGCCGAAAGTGTAAATCCGATCGGGCGCACCAATGCTCCGTTTTGACTAGGGCCGCCTGGAGGCCTGCCTGCTGTCTGTTCAAATCTGCATGTACTGACCAGACTGTAATGTCATCGGCGTAGATTAGAAAGAAAATGTCCGGAATGGCAGCTAACTGCCTCGCGAGGGGAAGGAGTGCCACATTAAACAATGCTGGTGCCAAGACAGAGCCCTGAGGTACTCCCCGCTCTGAGGTGAAATGCCCAACCCTTTCCTTCTCGATTTCTATAGAAAAGGTACGACTGTCGAGGAAAGACCGCACCAAGTTGCAGACCATGACTGGGACTTTCAGCTGACGTAAGATGGTAAGGATCGCTGAGTGACTGACATGGTCATAAGCCTTTAGGACCTCCTTGGTTAGGAGCGTTCGTATGCTGCGAGCTCTGCCACCCAAAAGTACCATGTTTGAAAGATGTTCCAGGCCATCTTCTGCACCGAGGTGTTGGCGGAAGCCTAGTAGCGACAGGTGAGTAGTGAGCATACGCTCCAGCAGCTTCCACATAGTGCACGTCAATGCAATCGGCCTAAGGTTAATCATGCAGTCCACTGGCTTTCCTGGTTTTGGTATTTGCTTTTGCTCTCCTGGTTTTGGTATTCGGCATTCGCTTTTGCCGGCCTCAGCCAGTCGCACGGCTGTGCATATGACGTCAGATGTTCAAGTGCGGGAAATATGCTAGGGGGTTCCGTGGCCATTCCCTCCTAACTATGTAACTTATTTGACCGAAGTTAACGTTAAAAGTGATGTCACTATGATTTCAACGAGGCAATGTTTCAAATGAACCAAACTTGCTTTTCCCTGCATGACCTGTTTAACGTCGTCGGTCGACCACGATACAGAAAACCAGAAATGCTTTTCTGCATTTCGAATTCACTTCTTTTGTCTTGTCGTAATTAGGACATTTCCCGGACTCCACGGGGACATCGAAAATTTCCAGTTGTGCGGGATGTGTATACTCTCTTAAAACTGTCATGCGCCAATTCTCCACCACGAACGGATACATCTACCCACGATTTAAGACCATCTGCCAAAATTGAATGACATTAAGGAATGGCTAGTCGCAGCACGACTTCCGTCGAGAGTTTATACCGTTGTTCGAAATTCTGTCACCTAAGCTTCACTCGTCATCCACCTTCACGAAGTGGAAAGGCTCTTGATTTTTTAATAAAATAATTTACCCCAAAATAATTTACCCCAAACATTCTCGTTAAACGTCAAGAATGTGTGGAAATTAAAGGTTTTGTGAGCAGTTCTTATGCAGGGAAAAATTAAGGTGCTCCAGTGAGCGTATCAGAAATTGGGAATGCAACAGTTCTTTTTTTTTTGCTCCATGTTACAAGGACTTATAAATTGTTCTACATTGGATCAAATACAAAATATTTTTCTTCTCCCTGTATTATCGCATTTATCAAAATGTGCAACATCTTTTAGGGCCACTATTAATGCAAATGGGGTAAAAAGAAGCAAATGCGCATTTGTTTTACGCGTTCGCCAAGTGGCTTATGAGTGCGATAATTCAAACTCAAATAGTTTCGTTTCGGCACCACATCTTAGTAGCCGAATATTCAAAAATATTGGATATCAAATGATCAAAGTGAATGTTCAGCAGGTATGCCACATTTCGGACACTAGCGCATTTATACCCATGCCTTATACTCAGAATAAAACTCTGATTGCGCTTTAAGATTACGTTGAATCATGCAAGTATAGAAACGTGCATTAGCATCCGGGAATCCTCACTTCCGTTACACTAAGTCAGCGGCATTCTCCGGTACCCCAATATACCGCAGGGAAGTAAAATATACACTTCCTTGATTGCTTGAGAGGTTAACAAGTGCGCTGCAATGGCCCATGACATCAGTGAAGTCGGTGTCATAGACTGATTACTCATGTAATGCTGTGATTAAGCACCTTACCATTGGACTTCGCAGTTGTCTTGAGGAATATTTTGAACTGGTCTTATATGATGTCAACTGTTGCAAATTTACATGAAGGAAGTGCCAATGGGAAATTCCTGCTACCCACACGAGATTAGGTGGCACCGTCTCACTAACTGCACTGTGTGCAGCAGAAAGCTGCTCGAGTTACCAGCCGATTGCCAGCATCGTGAACATCTGCCACAGGGGCATCAGCTTCTTTTTTTGCCAGGACATTACAGTGTGAGGAACATCACTGAAAACGTGCTTCCCGGCAACCATCCGAGAGCCCTAAACAGACAAGTCAAGGCACAGAATGAGCCTGTCAGCACAACCTTGGATGAGCAAGCAATCACTCGAAGATGTGCAAAAAGTGACATGCTCTATCATGAACGATGGTGCCACAAATATGAAGTTGGAAGCCCATGAAACCTGCAGCTGTGAAATGGTGCGCACATGACTACTACAGAGTCGTGCTTGAGGTGGTCACTGAATTTGTCCAGGCACCCCACAACAGCCTGACAGAGAGCCATGTGTTATGTTGAGGCTTTTGCGTGGATTGCATGTAAGCACTCAAATATCTGCACAGGAATGCAGCTATCAAACAATGCAGTACAAGGGGGTGGCTTCTTAGTGTCATTAATACTGATATGAAATTGGCTCCAACCTGCAAGAGATGGATTAGTTAGGCGTTTAAGGAAACAAAAAAACTACTCATGTGCAAGTCCATCTTTCTATGTGTCCCATGAGTGTGTCCCCAGCATGAAGCTGCAGGATACATTTTTCGGATACACTCTTTTCGAAGCACTGCCATGCTGGCCACATGTCCATATGGCTGTGAATGAAGCCAGGGCATGTGCGATTGCCAAATACTGTGTATTCCGAACAACATCTCCACATCAAACACTACACCTCGCTCATTTTCTATACATCAAAGCTGTATTTCAAGCCCGTCATTTAAAAAAGAACAAGTCAGCAGACCTTGAATTTTAACACACCCTGCACATGACAGGGTTGACATTCCCACGAAAAAAACAGAGCAGCAACCACACACAAATGTTTCACAATCGAATACTTTTATATATAAAAACGGCTTGACTTAATTCTCTTTTATTTTCTGTGAAGAGAGCACACAGCACAGTGTGCAAACAACATTGCACAAACATGGTTGCAGTTCCGGAATGCACAGTGTATTAATGGAGCTGGAGTAGCCATTGCTGTACGGTCAAGTTTTCAATACCGAGTTCACCCCACACACAATCACCAAAGGCCACAGACACAATGGAACTCTTCGATTATCTGCCTCAGACGCATCACAGACTTTTCACAAAACAGTCCGGCATTTTTGACACATTTTTCTGTGGCATCGGGAATCCTCAAACCACTTACAAACCATGGCTGTGGCCAGAAGATTTTGCGGGGAGGTTATGGGTTATGGGAAGGTAGATGTTTGGCCAAAACGAGCACAGGCATTTCACTTACATGCTGCCCGGAAAAGATTTCGGGGAAGGGTTTGACCCCCAATTCCCGGCCTTCTGGCCCCATACCTGCCGTGGACTATCCAAGGTGAGTGTGAGACCGTAAACCGAAGCGCCCCAGTCTAGGCATAAAGCACACTCGCACAGTCAATGCTTTGGCCACCCTACGTGGCGGCACTGTGGGTCTTCATGTGACGCAACATGTTTGACTTGCGCGAGAAGGCCTGCTCGCAAATGGCGCACCGGAACGGCCTCTCGCCTGTGTGTGTCAGGATGTGGCCATCCAGGTGCGCCCTCTGGAAGAATGCAGACGAGCAGAAGCCGCACCGGTAGGGCCGTTCGCCGCCCATACGGCTGCGCCCCTGACCCGCAATCATACAGGGACACACGTGCTGTGCCACCGCGTTGCTTGAGTCCGTACTGAACGGGCAGAAGCGGCAGGAGAAGAAGGGTGATTCGTCGTCCATTGGGCCTGAAATGAAGCAAGTTTGGGACGGTGAGCATGAAGCCTTGCATTCTCTAGACAGAACTTCCATCTTTAGGAAAGTGCACTGTTCAGACAGTACAGCCATTGTAAAAATTTCCGAGGCCATGTCAAAAGCTGCTGGGTGACAAATGATTCAAAGCAAGAGCTTAACAATGAGGTGTGGCTGAACTATTGTGTGACAGTTGCAAGGATAGGTGGTCTTGCCGACTTTGTGGCATAAAACATTTCAGACTCACTCACAGCGTGTATTTTGGAATTTTTATCAATTTTTGGCATGGTCTGGAAACTTTGGCATGGCCTGAAATCCCCACACCACTCCGTTCTTTTTTTTTCTAGACATGGAGAACTCGTTCAAGAAATGGCTGCAACGCAAAGTTTTCACTCTGCGAGTACGCCGGTAATATTGCCTCTATCTCTCTCCAAACATTGGCTTTTACAAGAATTGCTGACGATATGTGGAAAAGGCAAGCATGCATAAATGTGCCGGAATTGGGTATGCGATTTAAGTCTAAAGAGTATAGGAAACTGCTTCAACAGTGTATCAAGGACTGCCAATTTCACCCTATCCCCCTTTCTAACCGCCTGCTCACCCGAGCAGTTCCAGCACTTTGCACAGTCACCAAGGAGTGTTTGGCATAGTAACAACCCCCAAGTACAAGGTACAAGTAAATAATGTAAAAGTATTGCCTACAAACAAACTTTGACGCAATAAATCAACGGCTCCCAAGGTACAATTCAGCTAGTAGGAAGACCAACTTCTGTGGGCCTTCAAAGCTTGTGCAAATGCGCATTTCCCTTACTTTTATTTAATCCCCTTTTATACTTGTACTGAAACTCTTGTGACAAGCTTCAACTTCAACAGGTGACAAATTTTCAGTACTCCATTTCAGTGTCAATAAAGCACACACTCCGTTGATCAAACACGGACCAGTGCTTGGGGCAGAAAGAAAAATTCAGCAACTCCAGCTAATTTTTATGAAAGTCGCCATACTTCTAAACTGCTACACTGCACACACTGGCAGTGTCTAAATACAGTGAAAGTTCGCTAATTCAAACTTCAAAAATCTTGCCACGCCCTTGTCCAACGACGACGATGGTTGAACGCGAAGCTTTCTCGTGATGGATTCTTTGGTTGGCCACTCCCAAGCTGCGAGATTGTGCTACTCTGGAGGAACACATTACTTATGTAGAATACCCACAGCAACTCTCGGGTGTGCACTCCATAGGCCCAACGTTCGGGTGTACGGGGTGTACGGGTGTACGGTTGGGGTGTACGGAGCGAATCGGTACCAGCTGCTTAGCATTTGCTTCAACCTTGTTGAAATGGAGCAATCGGATAAACGCCAGCTTCATAACATGAGGGACCAAGGTTCAATTCTGGCCACAGGAAGCATTTTTTCTTTCACTTCACCTACGATCACTCGATGATGATGATTGCTATTGATTTCCCCTGTGTAGCGAGGTGATGGCAAGTCATCTTATCAAAAAGGACTAATATACCCATGTTTTATACTCTTGGTTTAATACTAGCACTGCTTAGGGCAGGCACAAAAAGCTTATTAGGC
Organism: Haemaphysalis longicornis; assembly: GCA_013339765.2. Lineage (NCBI taxonomy): Eukaryota > Metazoa > Arthropoda > Arachnida > Ixodida > Ixodidae > Haemaphysalis > Haemaphysalis longicornis. The sequence continues at coordinate 39,157,753 of CM023457.1, read as the reverse complement.
ACAAAATACTTCTTTTTCTGTTACAGGTGGTTACTGTCCTAGGCAATATTCCCCTCTCTGCTTTTCGTCCACCAGCATTCTAATCTTCTTTTCGTCGCCTCGAGAGCCTTAAAGTTAACTTCCTCTGTGCTACCCTTAAATCCTAGGGCTTCTGGAAGCCGAATATTTCCCCATGTAGATTTGGATGGATACCCTCGCATTCTAACTATATGTGCCGCATAGTTTGTTCCTTTTCTGCAGGCCACGCATACTCCATCATTTTGTCAATACTTCCCCACAAAGCTCTTAGTTCGCAAGCAACCTGCTCTAGCCTCAAGAATCAAAGCACTGCCCTGGGAATTATCGTAGTAATTTTCCTTTCTGATGCTCCATTTCTCAGCCCTGTACATATCTAACGACGTTTTAGCTTCCATTTTGTCTCTCCATTTATCCGTCTTTAACTGCCTTGCCTCTTTTTTGGTTACCTTGGCTGTTTTGAATTCTCCACTGTTCTTTCCATACTTCATCATTAGCCTTCTAGTCTTCCTTAACCACTGCGTGTCCATGCTTTTCAAGCATAGGTACCTAAAAACCTTAGCTGCCCACCTTCATTGATCCATTGCTCTCAACCTCATCTCAAAACATGTTTTACTCTGTGCTTCTCGGACTTCAAACGACGCCCAGCCCGTATCTCCCTGTACTACTTCGTTAGTTGTTTTTCCATGCGTGCCTAAGGCCAAACGGCCTACTGTTCTCTGGTTCACTTCAAGGCCTAATAGAATGTCTGATTTTAAGCAGAGTACAGCATTCGCAAATGTGAGACCCGGAACCATCACTCCTTTCCACATTCCTCTCACTACTTCATATTTGTTTTACCCCCACAGAGCTCTCTGCTTTAGAGAAAGTTGGCTTTCCTCCGGGGAGTATTAGCATATAACGGCAGCAGTGAGGACACTGAAGCTTCGCTTTAATAATTTGAATTTACTGATCATTCCACCTGTACGATTCGGTCCGGCCAAGTTTCCATAGAAGACTATGTATTGAAAAGCCTGTTAACTTGAACGCAAGGGGCCTCCTACACGAATAAGTTGAACTACGGCCCACTGCGATGGCAGCTTGGGGGCCTGGCGCACGGCCAGAGAAATGGCCATGCTGCCTACACACGAGTGTGCACCACCTCCACAAAGGAAAGAATAATAGAAGAAGTTAAATCGGGTAAAAGCAATCTAACACCCTATGGCAGATGTTTTGGAAGGCGTTTCTTTGCGAACCATGTTGATGTGGACATGAATTCAGGGTGTGGGGCGTGCTGCCATGTGGCATCATTTCTGATGTCAGCAGCATAGGACCTGTCGCTACCAGTGACCACGAGGAGGTGGTGAACAGAGCAGTGCGGTCATCGCTCGAGAGTAATGACGGAATGGAAAGCCGCCCGTACCTTCTACAGATTTACAGTAGGCGAAAAGGATGCCTGTCGCTCCTTTACCCCATTAAAGAGAGATCTGTCCTTCGACTTCAAGAATAAAATGCAGGTTTACATCAAGGCCTTATCCAAGCTCGTAATTTCTGACATGCTCTGCTACTTGACAATCGTATTGTACGGCTTTTGTGCTTCACTTTCCTTAGTTAAAACTTTCATTATTTTGAAACTGAGGCGGCGTACTCTTGGAGTTTGAATTAAGAAGCTTTTACTGTAGTTTTAAATTTATTTCTTACCTTGTTCAGCAACAGAAGGCACTTTTTTTACTGTGACAAGTAATAAATTTAGAAGTCCTAAAGGGTCCACAAAGATGAAATATACAACTTCGTTTAATTTGAAAGAACTAGTTTTTGTTAACCCACTTAGCTCCATTTCAGCCACAAAAGACGTATTTTTAACCGAAAAAAAAATGGAAACATTACTCAACCCCCAAAACATTACTCAACTCTCTCTCCCTGCCTCTCTCTCTCTCTCTTAAGTGCTAACCCGAGAAGTCATTTTTAACGCTTCTGGAGCTCGTGTTTAGCTTCATCTATACATACAAAAAGTTTTCAAGTATCCCACATTAATATAAAAAAAAATCCCGGGCCATCTCCACTAATGTGAAACCTGGGGAGAGGCGAAGCATGTAGTGTACGAGTGTATTTTGGCGCCTTGGCGTTTTCGCCAACGGAGATGAAACCATTGGGGGGTAGACCATTACCATTGGGTATACCATTACCATGGACCATTACCATGAGTATACCATAGACCATTACCAAAGCTGTATACCATTGGGTATACAGCTTTGCTGTAAAAGTCTCTTGTCTTTGAAGCACAAAGCTCTCTAGCGGGAGGCGTAAACAAGTGTCCCGGTGTTCTTTCAGTACATGTTACGTTCTAGCGCGAGGCATAAACGAGTGTCCCAGTGTTTTAGTACCGTGACTACACGAGACGACGATTACAATGACAGGAGACGCCAAGGGCCCCAGCCCCTAAAAGAGACTACAGTCCCTACTACAATTTCCCAGTCTCGTTTCTTGGTGGCGGCTTGGGTGAGTGGCCGCCAATTCCACAAACAAGACTCTGTGATGCCATGGAGAAATCACCGGAAAGTGGATAGAGAGCTGGCACTGCTCAATATGTTTCGTTGTATTGATTAGTTTTTCAAGTTCGCAATAAAATTGGTATCTCTGTTCTCAAGCAGTCTTTTTAAAGACCAAAAGTTGTATTTCGTTGTCACGGCCCCTTTAGCTGTGGCTGTGTATGACCAAAAGCACAGTAGGCTACAAGAGAATCTTACCATTGTGACTTGCGAAATATGGTGGCATAGAACCATCTTCAAACTCAATGTATCCAGCCAGCTCCGTGTCTTCAACATGGACCAGAACTGCACATAAATAGTATAAAAAGTAACTTTCATTATGAGCGATGCTAAAATTTCGACAAAACCTACGACAAGGTATCAGAAGACAAAAAAGTCACAAACAGAACAACTAGGCTACTTTATTTTTCAGTTTAAGCTGATGTAATAATGCCTACCTCAAAAGTTACAAAAATAATGTAAGAAGAGCATGCAAAACATTAAAAAGTGTTAATTTCACACGTTTTATATACAAAAAAATATTTTAGGCCCATACCAAAGGTATAGCATTATGCTGAGCTACGTTACATCAGACATTGAGCGGAACTCGCAAGCGGTGTCAAGTTGCTAATTAATGATGATCAGAACACATTAAGATGTACTGTAGATTGGTGAAATGGACACACACAGAAATAATACCAGCTCGTAACACCCCGTTGGCACAGTACAAATGTAAGCTTCAAAGAAATGCAAAAGGGTAAATTAGGATTTTCTACGACAAAGAATAGACGTTTCATGGACATCTTGGCTTATATTTGCAGCAAGGATGTTTTTTTTCTGTTAAAAACGTTAACCAATAGCATGGAAATTTTTAAATGAAGCTGCCATGCGTGCTTTCCTTTCCAGTATTTTGCGAAGAATAACACACAGCAAGTTGCAAAGCAAGATGGTATTGTTAGAGTTAACTAGAAGTTCAGAGTGGCTAAAACTCTAGAAAGTGAGCTGAGAGAAGAGATTAGATCGTTCATGCCGCTGACATGCGTTGGTGCTGCCTAAGACACTCGAAAAAAAAATTCCGGCAACTCCCAATATTTAAACACTGAGATTACTGGGTTTGCAGAACAGTTGAAAAAGAAAAGCTCAAAGTTGCAAATCACTTAAATTTGCAGTCGGCTTCAATTTATTAGAATAATTTAAAGGTTAGTTGGGGTTAGACAAACGACACGGAATAATATGGGCAGTGTCATTTTAAATAGCAGGCAACAGAATAGTTGAACAGACATGCTGTCACCAGTTGTTTATGGTTTTGGTCATGGCAAGCTTATCACTAATACAAAGTTAGTTGGTCTGAAGAAATCTTTATAAATCATCCTGTGCAAACAAGCTAGCACGACAGTCATTGATATCTAAACTGTCTGTCCAAAATTTCAGTGCTATAAGTATTTCTTCGGCTTCGACAAGTAAATGTTCTTCCACTTCGACATCCAATGCTTTTAAGGCAACCACTCAGAAATTTAATTTTGCAATGCGTACAACAGCGATTTTAAAACTGCCTAATCACAAAAGAAATTAACACCCCCAAATAATGCTAAGTGTGCCAACTAAACGCTAACTGGTGCCAGTAGTCACTATGCCTTCATGCAAGGAGGACAGAACTGAGAGAGCCGTGGTAAAATACCACCGCTCAAGAAGTCAGGATGAATGAAGAACACTTGAGATTTGTTAGCTTAATCAATTACAATTGAAAGAATTAGTACATTTTACACTAACCAAATTCAACCTCTGCATGCAATCAGCTTGCTTATTACAGCATTATTACAATGTATAGAGCACAAATTGCATCAACATATAACAGCATTCAACATGCACATAAACAAGCAAACATTAAATAAGTAGTCTAATTATAATTTGCCTAATTTTAAATGCCGCATTTACGCCAAGAATGCTTAGAGGAGGTCGCTGAATGTTGGGAATATTTGTAGTTTAGCATTTTTGTGTGCCTTACATAAATGACATGTCAATCTTCTCAGTGTAAGACCACATCCCTGAAAAAAAAGACAGCACATATTGTTTAGGATAAAAATCTTCAAAAAATTATTACTGCCATGCTGCTAACACAGAAAACGATTCAAACACTTCAAAAGAACAATAATACTGCTAGACGCATTTAAAGGGACCCAGAAAAGCTTTGTGAAGGTGGAAATAAAATGCATTCAGGTGGTAGAACACATAACGGGGGATTTTTGAGCCAACTGTAAGCCCCATACGTTGTACGGACAATTTTTAAGCAATTTTTGAAGATAGCCTTTCTCAGCTGATGAGCGCGACGCCGCAGCGAGCCGATCGCTGCTGACGCAACGGCGATCACGGCTGACGCAGCGGCCAGCCGCCCTCCTGATTCACCCAATCGCCGGCGAGGCCGGCCGCCGGCGACGTCACTGCCACTGGCTTCCGGCTGCTCTTCCTCCTTCCTGCGCGATCCCGAGATAAGTAGCCGAGGCAAAGGCGGGTCCGCAGCGATTGACGCGTGCCTAGGCGCAGGAATGTAGCTAGCGCAGAACGGAAGTCGAGCGTCGCAATGTCACATGGCTATTCCCAGTGTTTCTAGCTGCTGTGAAAGAAGCAGAGAGGGAGGAGGAGTCGATCGGTAAGGGGGGAGAGGTGCACTTATTTGCTTCTCGCCCAGCTAATACTGAATGTAGATCAATAATTCCAACGGCATTGCATCGCTATATTGGTGCTACGCGACAATACAGGCCTTTTGTGAACTTTTATAAAAGGCTTTTCTGGGTACCTTTAAACAAAGTTTCTGAGCAATCTGGAACTAAAATTTTCAGCACAATATTTTTCGACTGCTTGGCCCATCAGTCCTGTACCAGACAGGTCCCACCTGGAAGAAAAACATCCAAAGTTATAATTGGTCAAACAACAAGCAAGCATTAAACTTGGCAGGAACCAGAGCTGAAAAAAAATCGAATCTCCACTGAATAAACAACATAAAATTTTTGTGTTCTTAAATTGGTACCATAGCCAGTTGCTGCAGAGAGGGTCACACAATTTTTGAGGTCGCCTGTAAGAGAGAGTAGAACCCATCACACATGAGCAGTAAAGAACAATTCATAAATTATTCAAAACACGACTGTTCGCAAGGGAAGTTGTTATTTGAACTTAAATTTTTAGGCTGATGGGCTGGTCTGTGCACACAGGCACTTAAGTGCGAATAAAAAAAAATGCTTAGTAAGACATGGTATACCAAATGTAACAAGCGACATCTCAGATGAATAACACACATGAATGTAAAGCTGCAGCACAGCAAGTTCTTGCTAACATTCATAAACTTTTATCCTAATTATTTCAGAAACATTAACAGAAACAAAAAATTTTGAAATTACGCTAGAGGTAAAAATGAAAACAGTATTTTCAACTCCCGCTGCACACATCCATTTCCAATTATAGAGGCAGTAAACTTATGAGGGCACAAAATAAAAAATATAAAGAAGCTCTTCCTAAGCATGCACTGCACCTCAGCAATTACAGGCATTGGATTATTACATAGCACTGTATTATTTTTAGATTATTCTTGCATTGTATTCCACAGTGATATGGACTAAATTGGAGCAATTAAAAGGTACTCTTCTACTATTGATCAGTGCTCAAGTACTGTCAGTTTACTTACCACACATTTTTCATCAATGCCACACAAGCTCTCACCAGATGGGCTCCTCATTGATATCTTTACACAAGAAAACTGAACATGAGCTCGTTATGCTATAATTAATATCATCGCTTTCATTCTAATTTATGAGAACTAATCAGAAGCAATAAGACAATCACAGCGACATTACTTAAGCTTGCAAGGCAGAAGTAACAGTATTCTTTTCCGGCAAGCTGAATTTGCATGGCCTAGCTGAACAGCGCAATGAAAACACGTTTGGTGAACATGCAGTGCAAGCATTGTTCAAACCGTTAAAGGAACGCTTTTTTAATGAAGTGTGGTGCAATAGCGCTCCTATAAGAAATCACAGTATGCTTAATGTTTGAAAGTTTAATTCACAATAAAATTTCTATCCAAATACAGTAATCAAACTCCAAAAAAAAAGCCAGGCCAGGGTAAATGAGTCAACGCACTACTTATGAACACTGGCAAAACTTTTCGAACTGACAACGCCTTCAACACGACTCCCCGATTCTTCATCTTGGTTTGCCAAGGACGCAAAGGTTTTGTGGTATTATTTTCCTACCTTGCGTGCGCTCAGTCAAAGTTGCAAAACTACAGACAGCGTTGCTCTAAAGGGGCCACATTCCATTTCACAACAGGCTCTTAACTGCTCCTTGTTCTTCATAGTTCTCATCCCTTGTTATAAAGCCGGAACTGATGTGTGAATTTCAGATTCTGCAAAACCGCTACGTCTCGCTACACGCTCCCTCCACAACTGCAGTGCAAAAAGTCCTACGTAAACAGAGCAAAACTTAAGCCCCTATTTTCATGCAACAGCATGCCAGTGCAGAAACTAAAAGTTCAAAAAACAATTTTCAGGGCAAAACTTCCCGTCATTCATTCAGTGTTTGCACCGTGTCATTACAACCTTATTGTCACAAAATAATGTGCTCTTTTTGAAACATTACGAACTTCAGCTCTGATCTCACGAAACCATTTTATTACCCGTTTGATTTGGTGAAGACAAACTAGACTTCTAGCGTCACTAGTCGAGTGCGGAATAGCAACTATTGAGTCACCACCCTTTCTTGTTTTCGAAATTGTGCAAGTTATTCAGTTGAAGTGCGCATTAAACAGGCGTTAGTGTTATTCTGATGAGGCACTTTTTCGATAGAAACAAACTTGTATGACGTCTTTATGGTCCCTTTAGAAGGTGAACGCAGGGCTTAGCAGGTAATTGTTAAAAGCCTCATTGCTGGCTTATTAGTGCCGAGAAAGGTACTGTTCCCATAAAAACTTTGAAGTGGATTCCTTGCCTTAGGCGTTCACACATTTATGTTCAAAACTACATACATTGTTTTGTTGGGGTTTTTTTAATGACAAGTGAAGCAACGTTCTTGGTTCACTCCCGTAAATTGAACAGCTCCTTTTCCTGAAAAAAGAAACAAATGTTTTTAGCTGTGACTTAACGTATTATGAAATAGAGTGGACTTTACAACCGATATATCATGATGAGGATTCACTGCAATGAGGTGCTAGCTCCTCTACATTGTCCATAAATGCCGTTCTGCCAATAAAATACAGTTGTGAAAACAAAACAAATACAGCAACCTGAGTCGAGCACAACGTAAATTCGAGCATACGAACGGAGTTTTCATTGGCGATGTAAGACATTGACGATACACCTGCCGCGGTGGCTCAGGCGTTGTGCGGCTGAGTACAAGGATGCGGGTTCGACTCCCTGCCGCGGCGGCCGCTTTTCTGAGGCGAAAAGCAAAAACGTCGGTGTGGTCGAGAGTTCGGCGCACGTTAAATATCCCCAGATGGTAAAAATCAATCCGGAGCCCTCCACTACGGCGCGCCTCGTCGCCGCGTTAAACCCACATAATCAAAATTGACGATACAACACTTTTCATGGCTGTTGAAAGGTTTAGAAGTTTAAATGACGCTGAGGAAGCCCCCCATTGCACAGGTTTCAGCGTTAATTTATCAGCAGTAGAACGCTGGCCTAAGCTACGCCGTGGTGCTCGCACTGTTATCGCAAAGAACACCTACGAGACCACAGCCGATGTTTTCACGGCTCTGTGCGGACTGTATACTCTTTTTTTTTTTAACTTTGGCAGGTTCACGCAGCGATCGACAAGCAACAAAGCAACAAAAGCGCAGTTCTGTACGCCTACCTTTGCACGTATGCGGAAACAGATCTCCCGCGGAGACGCGATGATCAGGAAACACGGTGGAAATGTTAGTGACCCACCTTGATGATCCCCCCAGCCTCCTCAAGGATCACCGCTGGATTACCTGGAATTGATTCAAAAAAGCGCATATCCCAAACTGTCCTACTTCAGGTTACACTTGCCCATATTCAAAAATTTTACTCCACAACGACCCATATTTTTACAGATGGATCGGCAACATCTGAGCGCCCGTCAGCTAACAAATCACTGTCATGCCGGCTTGAGCGAGCGACTTCGTCCACGCTAGCTGAACTTTATGGAATTAAAGAAGCCATCCGGTACATACTTCCTCAGCCACCGACACACTGGACCATATTCACAGACTCGAAAGCCGCCCTACAAAGCCTCCGACGTGCTAGCTGCTTCAGCATCCACGACCACATCCAGCGCGAAGTAAAATACCTGCACCATCTCGCTTACGCTGCTGGCCATCGCGTAACCTTTCAGTGGCTCCCTAGACACTGTGGTGTCCTAGGAAATCAGAGAGCAGATGAGGCTGCACGCAGGGGCCTAGAAATGAAAAACAAAAGAAAGATTTTCTTTACAAAAAATGATGCCTCAGCTATGACCAAGGCCCTAGCTCTAGCAGAAAGAAACCGCTTATGGACCCTTCCGGAACATCATCATGATTTTCTGTACACAATTGACCCACAGATAAGACTGAGGCTGCCAGAACGACTACCTCGCCGGCGGGAAACACTGTTTCATAGACTGCGACTTAATGTGGCGTTCACTAATGCCTACTTACATCGCATAGGCCAAAGTACAAGCCCACATTGCGACAACTGTGGCGCCCCCGAAACCGTCGAGCATAACCTGCTAGAGTGCTCCGCCTACATTGACGCAAGGAGTCGGTTGGAGCAAAGGATCACATGTCTTCACCCTGGACCAATTACGCTGAGCCTGCTACTTGGACCATGGCATTCTCCGTCATCTCAACGGAAAGTCCTGGATGCTTTATTTGGGTATCTTGAAGATATTGGCGTCACCGAGACTTTATAGCCCCCCTTAAGCGGTCAGTCTATGCTACGCCGCATGTCCCTTTATATGACCCTCTCTTTTTTTCCCCTCTTTCACCTACTACTCTTCTTTTTACTACTCATCTGTCTTTTCCCCATTCCCCTTCCTGCAGAGTAGCATGTCGACGTACCCATGTTGGCAAACCTCTCTGCCTTTCCTCCTTTAATAAAGAGCTTCTCTCTCTCTCTCTCTCTCTCTCTCTCTCTCTCTCTCTCTCTCTCTCTCTCTCTCTCTCTCTCTCTCTCTCTCTCTCTCTCTCTCTACACCAAGTGGTTGCGAAGCCTTGAGGCCCAAGCCTGCGCTTCTCTCGTCGCAGGTGGAACCTGACCTCCTTCCGCACTTTCGCAAGCACTTCGTGGAGGCCTGGCCGCCGCTCAGAGTAAGCAGCAGCGCAGCGGGCCAACCAAACCTGATAAGACCATTCGACGAGGACCAAAACAAACTGGTTTATCATTCTATCATATATCAAGGCTGAGTGCTTGCTCCAAACTTTATCAGCAGTAGAACGCTGGCCTAAGCTACGCCGTGGTGCTCGCACTGTTATCGCAAAGACGCTTTCACGGCCCTGCACGGACTGTATACTTTTTTTTTTTAACTTTGGCAGGTTCACGCAGCGATCGACAAGCAACAAAGCAACAAAAGCGCAGTTCTGTACGCCTACCTTTGCACGTATGCGGAAACAGATCTCCCGCGGAGACGCGATGATCAGGAAACACGGTGGAAATGTGATCTCAAATCACGCGCGGAGCCAAGCAGACACGACGACTGCAATCCCGACAGCTCGTGCAGTCCGGAACGGTAACACAGCACGCTGCATTTCCGTACGAAAGACGCTGCGTAGCAGGAATTCCATTTCTGAACGTCCACGAGAACGAAAAACAACGCACTGAGGCGACGTAATCCACAGCGCCCTTTTCGCTCATTGCTCGCTCAGCAAGTGATAGTGCGGTCGTGAGGTAGTGAGCGAGCGGGCCAAGCAAGCCAAGCGAGCGAACAGCCTCGCATAAATCGCCAGCAGAGAGCGAAACTGGAACTCGTGAAGTTTTCCCAGGTTTTTCTTTCAGATCACGCAACGCAAAAAATCTTACTCAAACTTGTTACTCAAGGAGAATAAAACGTATTTTTTTAATTGTTTTTAATAATTTTCCGTTGCAAATATCTGATGAAGGCGAAGTCAATTTAGTTTTTCATTTTTTGGTCAACTTTCGCGAGGGCAAAAAAACAAGCAATGAAGAAAATTAATAGTGCAAAAGCCAACCATGCGTACGTTAACGTTGCAACCAACCAAGCAATATGTATCGCTAGCGAACGCCCCGCTACGACGTTCTAAGCGGACATCTCTAGCATCTTTCAGACTCGTCATGAGCCGCAACTCGAACGCAAGCGCAACTACGTGTTCAGAGCTCTCTACTCGATGGTAACAGAAAGTTAACTGTATTGTTGACTAGCTTTTCTGATTTAAAGATCCGATGACAGGCAACGCAAAAGTGCCAAGTCGTTTGTCGGAAATTGTTCTGTTGCATTTGGGTCAGATCGTTTCCGTCTCAACGCGTTCGACAGAGGCAACAGCATTTGGACCTCTGGTGCAACATCACGTGCTTCTTTCCAAAGTTTGAGGTGAGCAACATGCCAGCAATGTTTCACGTCTGCAACGGCCTTTGCTACGCAGTATTAACACCATGATCGCTGCCTTTGTTGATAGTGTTCGTACGACAGTTGTGACCACTCGCCGAAATTTATGCGGTGTGCACGTGTGCCAACTGTTGCGCGCGCTCGTGCGACGCACGTGTGCGTCATTTGTTATTGCCCCCCCTCCCCCCTCAAATCAATACTTTTTTTTGTTTAATGTAAGTGACGTTGGTCTCTGTGAAGTTTCGCATTTGTTTCGTCGGTGGCCGAGCTTGATTGAGTCACGACTGAATGAACGAAGACCGCTGGCATGGACCGCTGCACCGCCCTCGACGGCACCGCCCACTGCATAACGTTGTCATCGCCTCCTGTATTTTTACTGGGTCAGTGACGCCGCTAGCTTGTTTTAGAGAGACTGCTTCTGTTATGAGACTGCTAGAGGGCGCTGTGTTTCGCGGATTATTTCTCTTTTCTTTTTCTTTTTTTTTTTTTTTGTGGCCACTCCGATTTGCCAGTGCGGAATAGTTTTCAGTGGTTCGGGGCTGTTTTCGCACTTCAGTTGCGGGAATGAGGGGGGGGGGGGTAGAAGGGAGGAACTGGTACCCCTAGACGAATTTTCGCTTTTGAAATGTTTCACTGCCCCCACTGCAGTGCATCGAGACCAGATTTCCTCTGCCTTTAACGATGTGTCGCCTGTAACGAAGTTTCCCCTTCAGGGGTCTTCGTATAACTACGTTGGCTGTATGTCGTTACCTCACCTCGCCCGAAATTCGCCCTTGCCCTGCTTTTACTTTTGCCTTGTTTCTCTCTGTGTCTCTCTCTTAAGATTACACGTTGCTTCAAAGAGTTTTTCCAGTGTGTTTAAAGGGGTAACCACGTGCAGCGACGAGCGACTAAAAAAAATACGCCCACCTCCCCTCGCGTGAACCCTGTGTAGATGCGACGCATCGTGGGTTTCCCTCGGCGTTTCCGTTGGGTTGATTCTCCCATCGCGTGAAACGTGCCATGAACACGTACAATGCATTTCCGTCTACTACGGGGTTCCCGCGTCCCGTGCACGTCACTTTGCAGCCCCATCGTCGGTGGTGCTAGCAGTTCTGTTATTGGGCTGGCCGGTGCTTGTTGCGGTTGCGCCGACCATCGCGATATCAGGCTTGTTAGTCTCCATTCAAAGCAGCGTTGGGCATTGGAGCACCGGCGCTGGAACGACGGAGCAGAGCGGCGCAGGTACCGCGTTGTATACTGCCGCATAACGGTGAGGGGAATGAGAGAGAGCAGCGCATGCGCATGCGTTAACCGAGCGCTAGCGTGCGCCGACGCACAGCTGGCATTGCGAGGAGCAAGCGCTAACCCGCAGATAACGCTGCGGTGAGAGCGGCGGTGAGAGCGGCGGAGAGCGCATGCGCAGCTGGCGCGGACAACGACGACGCCGGATGGATGGAGGAATGCATGCATGCATGGACAAGGCGGGTGAATGAGATGCGTCGCATCTAAAAATGTAACTCAGTGGGTACAGCCAGCAAACGGGTATTGTTTGGCGACAGCAGCGAGCGAAAAAAATTTATGCACAGGCCGCTGAGGGTGTTGACAGTGCGACAACATCCGTTGCCATTGCTCGCATTTCGCCAGCCAGAAGCTGCCCTCAAGCGAGCGACAGCAACAAAGGCTCCAGACAGCAATGTATAGATTGTTTTCGTTTGTTGCTGTCGCCCGCACAATCTGTTTGCTGTACCCATTGAGTTGCGTTTTTACATTGATTACATTTCCTGTCCGAGGTGTCGAGAGAATAAAAATTACACCATCTTCCCATGGGGAACCATGAGGAGGATGTGAAGCATCATAGGGGTTCCGTGTAGGTTCCATTGTGTTGCCGTTATGTTGTTTCATTTATTGGAGCACGAATGGGAACGTAGTGTGAACCCCCATGTAGAGACAGAGAAATATAGAGACAGCGAAGAGACCGACACCGGCGTTACCTGATCGAACACCTCCTGGTTCTCGTCTTTATAGCGTGCTCACGTGCTAACGCTCCTACCCCGCTGCCTGCCCTCTTCATCCTCTTCTCTGGTTGAGCTGCAAGGCGCGTGGCGCTTCCCGCCACAGCATTCCCACGGGAAATTCAACATCCTCCTCTAAAGTTTTCAGTTCGTCGTTTCCGTTGACGTTCAGCTTCGCGTGCCTTCGTTGTATCAGTAGCTTCTTGACGTAGTTTGAATGAGTCAAGGACATAAGGCGCGTTCGTAGCACTTGCTCCTGTCTTGGTTTTGTAGCGCAGTGGGAAGAGCACCACGTACCTCCCGTTGCAGCCAGAGAGTCGTGGGATCGAAACTGGGCGCCGCTATTTTTTTTTATAGTGTAGGGGGAGAGGTGCGGATGGATGGACGATGGAGCCGAGAGCAAGAGATGCTTCCCATCTAAAATATCATGTTTTTGTTGTGACTTCATGTCATATTTCACATTCTGTAGCCTGCAAGCTAATAATATATAAAGAAAAGCCGGCAGTCTACAACGCCAAAGAAGGCATAGGGGAATGGTTAGACTATTTTTTTTACTGTTAGTGACGTTAGATTATTTTTTTTATTAATTACGTGAGAAAGAAAGAAAGAAAAAGAAAAACACGTGCCCAGAGTGGGGACCGAACCCACGCTTTCGATAGGCGTGGATTCGGTCCCCACTCTGGGCGCGTTTTTTTTTTCTTTCTCACGTAATAATTGTAACATCACTAACAGTAAAAAAAATAGTCTAACCATTCCCCTATGCCTTCTTTGGCGTTGTAGACTGCCGGCTTTTCTTTCTGTAATTCCTAACGAGCCCCTCAGTTCCCAACCCTATATATATATATATATATATATATATATATATATATATATATATATATATATATATATATATATATATATATATATATATATATATATACAGTCGAACACGGATATATCGAACTCCAAAGGGATCGCGAAATAGTTCGATATATGAAAAATTCGATATAAAAAATATGGGCCCTGAGACCTCACCTGTGGCGGACGGCCACTTACCGATTGGCGCATTCAAGAATGACAACTAATGCCGCACTAACGACGCAACAGGATTCTTTATTTGCGTGAAAAGAAATCGCTGATCTTGGCCTGCTTCTTCGTCCTGTACATGGTATTAAAGACGCTGGTCTCGATATTCTCAAGGCTATCCAGGTGTGACAGCCCAGTTCCTCCCATGTCGCCGCAACTACGTGGAATCAAGCTGAACGCAGCCGCCAGTTCACCGGCGGAGTACGATCGTGTAGCCGCATCCTCGTCCGGACGATCTTCGCCACTCAAGCTACCAGCCTGGGTTCCTGCAAGCGCAGCTACGATATCCTCGTCACCGACGCTCGCAACAGCCTAAACATTGCTGTCAGCGTTCACGAAGTCGCCAGCAGACAGTCCGGCTAGAACAGCAGCCGGGAAAAGGGACGACAGCTCGCGAAACGTGTCGTCCATGCCCCATTCGTCGTCGTCGCCGTCTTCGCAAACTTCCGAATGTTCGGCCGTCACGAAGCCTGCCTTCCGGAAGCAGTTGGTCACGCTCTGCTTTACGCTGTTCCAGGCACCCGTCATCATGTGTATGGCCCCCAGCTGGTCAACTTTAAGCTCGGTGCCCACACGGAGGTTCATCGATTTGATTGATTGTAGGCTTTAACGCGCCGACGCAACGCAGGCGATGAGGCGCGCCGTAGTGGAAGGCTCCGGATTAATTTTGACCACCTGGGGATCTTTAACGTGCGCCGAAATCTGGTACACACAGGCATTTTGCTTTTCACCTCCATCAGAAAAGCGACCGCCGGAGGCCGGGAATCGAACCCGCGACCTTGTGCTCAGCAGCGCAACGCCTTAGCCACTGGGCCCCCGCGGCGGGTCACGGAGGTTCATCAATAGCCTATAAGGAGTCGCCTCCTGTACCCAACCTTGAACGACTTAGTCGAGCGGTCGAGCGGCTGCAGCCTGGCTGTTATGTTCGGAGGCAGAAACTTGAGCTCGATGTTGTCGAGCTCGCAGGTGGTTTGGTTGGCCGAGCAGTTATCCATGAGAAGGTAAGCGCGGCGCTCCGACGCCGGGGCTTCTGCCCCTGTTGGGTTACGGCGAAGGCACTAAGCGACCGCGGAAATCGGGGCTGCAGCGCCGCCGAAGAGCATCTTCCAGCTCGGGCGGTATTCGATATACCAAATGTCGGGAAAAATACCGTTCGATATAAACGTACGAATTCCTATACTTTTACAGAGAATTTCCAAGGGGATAATTTACGAGTTCGATATAGACAATAATTCGATATACCCGTGTTCGATATATCCGTGTTCTACTGTATATATATATATATATATATATATATATATATATATATATATATATATATATATATATATTGTAGACCGGCTACCTATCCATATTTACGCTTGTGGTGATGCGGTCAACAATATCTGTTACCAGCTCTTTCCTACCCATTTAAAAAGATTGGCCCTCTTACATTGAAAACAAATAATAACGAAGAAGCAGTAGACAGGACAGTTACCATCATCAGCTTGGATCTCGAGAAGGGTGTGTGACAGCCAGCCCTGTGTTCAGCTTGCTCTGTACTGCCTTCGTTAAGCGTCCTGCTGCATCTTCTTGAGCAATCAGCCCAAGTTACAATATATATATATATATATATATATATATATATATATATATATATATATATAGTGTCATGGATCATTCTTTAAAACAACAAATGTATTGGCATCTAGGCAGTCAGTAATTCCAGTAGTGGTAGTCCATACCTCCACATTTTTTCACATTCCGGTTAATTAAACAATTAACTCAGATCAAGGAACTTTCCGAGAAGTCTATCTGGAGCTTGTCATGTATTATAATTTCTATTACAGAATCTTAAAATATTGAACACGCTCCTAGTTCACTGGAACCATACTGTTTCCATACTACTTGAATCGTGATGTCTGTGTGCATGTTTTTATGTAAATATTAGGGGTGTGCGAATATCAATTTTTTAATTTCGAAGCGAATTCGAATAATAAAACAAAGTTCGAATCGAATCGAATATTTTTCGAATACGAATACTTATTGTTTTTTGTAAAATGAAAGTTTTCACCATCTAGAGACACAAAAACTGCAACTTTATTGCACAACAAATCACACAAAGTAAAATTAGGAATTACACAATACCATTGCACTCAACAACATTCGAATAATAAAACAAAGTTCGAATCGAATCGAATATTTTTCGAATACGAATACTTATTGTTTTTTGTAAAATGAAAGTTTTCACCATCTAGAGACACAAAAACTGCAACTTTATTGCACAACAAATCACACAAAGTAAAATTAGGAATTACACAATACCATTGCACTCAACAACATTCGAATAATAAAACAAAGTTCGAATCGAATCGAATATTTTTCGAATACAAATACTCATTGTTTTTTGTAAAATGAAAGTTTTCACCATCTAGAGACACAAAAACTGCAACTTTATTGCACAACAAATCACACAAAGTAAAATTAGGAATTACACAATACCATTGCACTCAACAGGTTAAGGTCTGCACTCACTTAAATGTTAGCATAGAGAAAGGTTAACTGCTCGACATGTTCGGGGAGCAGTGACAACCTCGTGCTCGTCACGACTTTACCAGATACCGAGAACAGCCGCTCACTTGAGACACTAGTAGCTGGCATGCCCGAGCCCGTGCACATTGCCGCGCGCTGATACAGTAAAATCTTGATGATACTAATCTCGCGGGACTGCGAAAAATATTCGTATCATCCGAAATTCGTATGAACCAACACAGACCAAAAAATTTAGCGCTGAAAAAAGTTTTCGTTTATTTCTTTTCTTACTTTCGCGTGAAGAAATTCGTGATTTTTTTCTGCTTTTTTTAACCCCCGTGTCGCAAAGCAGTTCTTTCTGGAGCACGTAAAGCTTCACGCTCGTCTCACTCGCTGTGCCCAAGCTCGCTACACGCCGCAACAGCCAAGCGTGAACCGCATGGTGCGTTTTTGCGCGCGATTCGCTCGCCTCGGCTCTGCGAGCGCTGTATTTTCACGCCCGCATCGACGATTTCGCGCCCGTGGTAGCGCCTACTTCAGTCAGAAAATGACGCACGACGCGCGCGGCAATGGAGGAGCCTGACTACTTGCTATGAGATTGAGACAGCCGGCTTGGCTCCGCCGGAGATGGTTAGGCTTAGCACCTCGGCAAATATTTTATGGGCGCTTTCACTAGCGGCGCGGATGATGTTTTATAGTACCGTTTTCGCATGCATTATCAGCTCCTTTACCGCACAAGCAACTTCGTGTCTCCCTTGAGCCGCATTTTAAAGAGCGGTTAGAAGCGGTCGCTCGAGCGCCCGCGCCACTTCGCGTGCGGCTGGAGCCGACGCCATGTTGACGCCGCCGGCCGCGCCGCGCGCAGCGTGGGGGTGGTTTCGCGGCGGTGTCAGCGCGCCTTGGGCGTCCGCAGAGCGTTTTCGCCAGCAGAAAACAACAGCCCGGCCGTTTTTGGAGAAAGAGTGACAAACAGGGGAGCGAGAGCAGCCACTTGCCCGTTCGGCAGTCGGGTGCCTCGCCGGCTCGTTCGTATCTTCCGCCGGGCCGTGCAGGTCCGTTCGAAACAGCCGAAAATTTTCCCATTGCAAACAATGCAATTTCTCCGGGACTTTTCGTAAATTCGTATCATCCCGAAATTCGCAACCCCAGAATCGTATCATCGAGAGTCCACTGTAACTACGAATAAACACCGATACAGTCTGCGAAAGCACGTACTGTTCGTTGTGCATATGCTTCGCGACTTTGCTGTTGAGACACGCTCTGAATTTATTTTGGGTGGTTCGAATATTTCGAACAATAACAGTGTCGTTCGAATCGAATCGAATACCAAAAAATTCGAATCAAATAATCGAAGTTTCGAATATTCGCACACCCCTAGTAAATATGCATGTCTTACTCTTGCAGGTGGCTTCAAGATCCAGCCCAACTTCATTCGGGTCTACCTAACGACAACATACTCATGCCTTAACAAAAAGTAGCGCTTGAGGTACTCGAATTGAAGATGGCTGACAGTGATGCACCAGCTGCTGGCCAAGACGGCGACCTCAGCAATGTCCTCAAAGACAAGCTGAGTACTAACGATGGTGAAACCGAGAAAACTGACGGGGCAAAAGTGGAAAGCAATGTGACAGAAGCGACCGAGCTTGAATACAGAGACGATTTCTCAGTGGACCAAGCTCATGTCCTTCGCCAAAGGCTAACCGAAAGCCGGTCTCTTAAGAAGTTGAAGTTCGATGGAACTCCACTGAGCGTAATTAAGGCTGTCGTAGAGAACCTGGATGAAGATACGTCGTTGGAAGAGCTAGAATTGTTCGGCGTCAACTCTAGGGGCCAAGGTTTCAGTCTAAACCTCTCGGGAATTTTCAGGAAGCTGCGATCCCTCCGTCTTGCCTGCACCAACATTGGCGACTCATTCGCCAAGGAAGTCGCTGTCTTCTTGCGGGGCAACGATTCACTGCAAGAGCTCAGCCTGTGGTACAACGAGATAGGCGATGAAGGCGCTGTGACGATCGCCGAAGCGCTCACCACAAACACTACACTGAAGACGCTAACCCTAGTACAAAACAACCTTACCTCGAAAACAGTGGTGGCGTTCGCCGACACAGTGACCGTCAACACCACGCTAAAGCTCGCAGAACTCTTCGAAGTGGACCTTGAGCTGGAAGAGATCCGTGCACTGTGTGAGCAGGACCGCTATGCTCATGTCTTCAAGAGGATCTACATCCTGTGGAAGCAGGAATTCCTCCCGCACCTCACAAAACTGCTTGTCGAGGATAGGCACTGCTCTGAAGTGTCCGTAGGCGTCACAAGCTCAGTGGCCAATGAAGTCCTGCACGAATTCTTCGACGCCGTGGCGCGAAGCAAGACCGTGAGTATGCTGCACTTCTATCCGAGCGGCAACACTTTCGACGCCCTTATTGACGGCCTCGTGCACGTCGTGAAAGAGACACAGACGCTGACGCACATCCAAAACCTCATGACTTTAGATGGGAGCGAGTCACTCGTTAGAGTCCTCAATGCCCTGAAGTCCAACCACTCGATTACGACTTTTACCATGTACGCGGAGTTTCTGACGCCCGACATTGCGCAGGCTTTGTCTGAGCTCTTGCTTGTAAACAACACCCTGACGGACGTTGCTGTGTGCGATTACTGGGGGATTACGAGCGAAGTTCTCGGTGTTATCTTGAAAGGACTCAGAGAAAACTTCACGCTGACTGGGCTCATGGTGTCTTGGGATCCCGATGACTACGTCGAAGGTGTGTCCGAAATGGAAGAGCTCCTCAAGAGAAATGCTCGTGTCTTGGAGAAGGCGGCAGAGTTTGTGGTGTGCGACGGTCAGTACTCGGACGATGAAAAGGACGGGTACCGTGAGGGCGCAGACTCTTTGAAGAAGGTGTTCTCCAGCACGGGTCTTCTTGACGTTCTGGAAAAGCGTACTGGGAAGAATAGGGACACATGGCGCAGTGACGTGGAAAGACTTTATTCCTCTATTTCTTAGTCATTTATGATGATGTGGCATGTGCCTTAGCTTATTAGTTTCTTTTGCAGCTTTTTTAATTTTTTGCTCAGGTAAAGGGGGCGCAAGTTGCAAATTCCTACAATCACCAATTTTGGCCTTTGCCAACACATTTTGTTGTTGCTATTATTGTTTACAAGTAAAGAAAAACTGATTATGCCTTGGCGTCATTTTTATTGATATTATGCATCATTGAGCTTACTTCTTAACATTGCATTTTTTCATGTAACTCACTGTAATGTGCCAGAGTCGGCACATTACAGTGTTGGATGCCAACAGTTAGAGGTGTGTATGATGTTTTTTTTTGTTTCTTAAGTCCATATTAACAAAAATTGTGGCTGCACATACACAAGGACATGGACTTGAGGCAAAGTGGTTGTTTACCTCTTGTTTGTGCTGTTGCCTGACATGGTTGAAGAAATCGGTAACAGAGACCTAACGGGCAGGCTGCAGCTGGCAATACGATTGGCATTAGGATTCTTCCCTTTTGAGTAATAGAGACTAGTATTACCCCTAAAAAGGCATTCCTATAATTGGGATTAAACGCAGTTGATCACAGAATGAGGCTCTAGTCTAAAGCAAAGTTTTTCTGACAGAACAAAACACTGAACAGTAATTCTTAATTGCCTTAGCTCAAAAGACCGTTCCGTTGTCACTGTTTTAGCATTGAAAACACTGCTTCTGCCCCAATAGTAGACCACGAAAATTTGTTTCAAGCAGGTGTTTACTTAGCATGTTGAAGATGCTTGTATGAAGACGCGCGTGAACTGGCGAGGAGAACAGCACGCGAGAAATCACGCCACGAACGCTGGCCAGAGTGTTCTCGAAGGCCGACGCTGGGCGCTCCTCACGAAGTGCCCGCTCACGTGCGCTCGGCTGGCTTGAGTTTTCTGGTGATGCTCCACCGCGCAACTGAAAGATTAAACAGCTCTGCTGTTGAAAAAAAAATTAGGGAAGCTTGCACTCATGCGCAAGACTTGAATCGCGAAGCTGTTGTAGGTGACCATTGACGCATACATAGGTATTTTCAGTAGCACATCCTGCCTTTCGGTTCACGGCCACTTCCATGCCAATGCTATCGCGGCCGGGCCATGCCCATAACTGCGAATACGGTGCGCACGAGGTCTTTTGTACTATACTGAGCGCATGCGCACGACGATGCGAGCTCTAGTGCGAAGGGTTCTCCTACGATACTGAGCGCATGCGCACGCTCCTCTCGAGTGTTGCGGCAGCTGCTATCACGTGTCTTTTCGTTGCAGAGTGGGTAATGCGACCCCCTACGTGATAACGTTCCTTGCGGGGAGTTTTCGGCGCGCACGAACCCCGAACTTACGGCCAGTAACAACAGCTCCGCTGTTAAAAACGCACACTCCTAAGCTGGTAAGTGCTCCTAGCAGTTATTTCGTTCGCGTAGTTTTATTTACCCGAACATAAGAAGCAAACTAGAAGAACTCCCTGCTCCTACCTGGAGAAACTTACTTTTTAAAATTGTTATTTTCGAATGACGAACGCAATTTTAACCCGCAATAAACCGCGGTGCAACTCGGTTCAAACGCGAACCCCGCATGCACGCGTCTGGTACGTCGGCTTCGCTGCACGCTTCAGTGTCGCGCAGTGGTGTATGCTTTACAGGCAATACAGTCAGGAACAAACAAAATCGTTGCGAAAACGCAGAGAAAACGTCAGATCACAGATAATTCGCTGCGCAAAAATTGTTCACTATTAATAGCCACGAAGGAGTGACAAATGTTTTAGCTGCAGTGGCGTTAATACTACACGCCGTGGTCGTGTGTCGCCTGTGAAACGCGAACAAAATTTTCCGTAGTGTCCCACCCGTAACGGCTTTTTTGCTGCCAGGTGGTGACGGTGACGCAACGGCACACATTACTCTTGTAGAATGTTATCAAAACAAACAATTCGAATTGGTGGGTTAGTAACGCCAGCGCTGTTGTGGCGAGGCGGAAATCCCGGACATCACGGTCATTTTCATCACGCTCTGATCACCAGCTGCACTGATATATCCGGAGGATCTACCTAGAGGTTCACTTCAAGCACTTCGGGTCCACTGTTGTTTAATTACCTGCGCTTACGACCAGCCGGAAGACTGACATGTCTTCCGTAGGAGTTGCAGGTGCAGCGACGATCACAGCCGTTGATCTAGGTACGCTCGTCGTCTTGAGAAGAGTTTCAGCTAAGAGGATTTAAGTGCATGCCTTTCAGCACAAACCTCAAATTGTTAGCGACTGTTGAGAAATGTATTTGCACTACCATATCGCAGAGGTCCTTGTGTGGTCTTGCAGGTACATCTTTGTTTTAAGTTAGCTCAAGCTTTTATTCCCCCAGTACAGCTTGGTTTGATTGCAAGCAGTTCGCTTGCGTACGCTAGCTATCATTTGAGCTCAGAGTGATTTGTTTGCAGCAGGCGATGCTGAACCCAAGTTATAGTTGAGGTTTAGTGGATGAGAATTGAAACGGTTCTGATAATGATATATAATGTCATGCTTGTGATGTCCATCGCACGTCTTTACTGGGCACAGGTACGCCCAAGAACCCGAGCAATCGATGAAATAGCTCGTTCGAAGCACTTAGTGCGGCCGAGTTGCTCCAAGTCCTCCGCACGTCAGTGGGTTGTGCAGGTCGCGCGCACAGCAGAGCCTGTGTTCTTGTTATAGATGTCAGCGGCGCTTGACCCCTTCGCACTTGGTGTTGAAATTGCTGGAGAGTTTACCGCAAAAGAACATAAATAATGAGCCTATCCCCTCCATGAAGGTGATAGAAGTGACAAAGTTTTGAACGAAGATACGAACTCATTCATTGCGAACTAACTACGATAAGTAGATGAAAGTCGGCGTATTGTAAGAGTCGTCTTAGCGAACAATTATCACATATATATTTTTTTGTTTGGCAGGGGTGGGGTGGGGGAGGGTCAGTAAGGATAAAACTAGTTACAGTTGTTTTCAGATGAGCATACCCTGAAGTTGGCTTTGCCGCAAGGAGTTTTTGCTCATGGTGCCCTTGGCCTGGTGCATAAAGTTTTGCTTTAAAACAGAAGCCGGGCAGTTGAACCTGGATTTAAGAAATGACAGCATTCATGCCTGAAAAGATTTATTTATTTATTTATTCGTTTATCCACATCGCCATTACTGGCATTACAGTGGAGGGGTACATACATGAAAAATCACAATGCAAGCAAAAAACAAAGTAACAACGTCCAATTTATACTAATACATGCGCACACATTTTCACAAAGCCTTCGCAAACGCTTCATTATCAACAATACTGATTGTTTCAGGCGTTCCGATTCCGGATAGTGTTGGGAAAGAAAGATAACTTAAACTCAGTTTTGCTGCGATATTCACGTACTTTATGGTTGTGGTCGTGTCGCCTGCGATATGTAGTGTGGTGAAAGTAAATACTTCTCGTGGGGTATCCTAGCTTGATTGTAGTAAATATAAAATAACTTTAACCGCAACTTCTTCCTTCTTAGTTCTAGCAATTCCCACCCCAAGGACTCTTTTAACTTTGTCATACTTTGAAGTCTCGCGTGATTTCCAGAAACATAACGAGCTGCCAGGTTCTGTACTTTTTTTAATTTGTTTTATCCATTGCTGTTGGCGGGTCCCACACAGTGCATGCATATTCCAATACCGTTCTGACGTAGGTTTTATATAATAGCTCTCGTGAACTTTGGGGGAACTGTTTGGTGTTTCTATGGCAGAAATGCCAACATACGACAGGCTTTTGAAGATACCGCATGAACGCCCGCAGCATCATCGCTTTTGCGCGCAATTGTGGTGCTTTGTTACGTCGGATTAATATATGCTTTTCTGGTGTCCCTGTCAGAGTCGCCTGGTTTTGTTCATAATGCGCAACAACATTAGGCAAAGTTGTCATTCGCAGTGTTTAATATACAGGGTGTTTCAGGGGAAAATAGGCTTTCGGAAGTAAAGATGTTTTTTTTTTCTTCTGCGAAGTGATCGCGAGCCGTGGCGGGCACAATAAAACGAATTCAATTGCTATCTAGGGCAACAAGTAACTTGTACTTGTTACTTAACTATTTATTATTAATTTAGGCGCGCGATTGTAAGGTGGAAATCATAGAGGATCACTATGCAGTCAACCAAATATCCAGCGTTAGTTTTGCAAAAATATAATTGCTTGCAGACCTACGGGTCGAATACTTCAGTCCTCGGACGCGTGCATCTGGACCTCGGGGGATGCAAAGCATCGCAAAGCCATGCCCCTGTGCTGACGTCACTCAGAGCTGTACACGTCACGCGTACGCCGCGCTTCTTTCCGTTCAAGACAAGATAAAGCCACGGCCGGGCTAAAACGCGCACGCCTCCGCGATAAAGCGCGACGTACGTGTAACGGGTATAGGTCTGAGTGACGTCAACATGGGGCATGGTTTTGCCGCGCTTTCAAGCCGCCGAGCTCCAGATGCGTCGCGTCATGAGGACTAAAGTATTGGGGCCGTAGGTCTGTGAGCAATTGCATTTTTGCAAATCTAACGGTGAATATTGGGTTGACTGATGATCCTCTACAATTTTCATGTTCCAATCACATGTCTAACATCAACAATTAAAAATGTACTATACAAGTACTAGTTGCCCTAAATAGCAATTGGAACTCGTTTTATTGCGCCCGCCACGGCACAGCCCCTGATCAATTCGTGCAGGAAAACAATTTTACCTCCGAAACCTATTTCAAAATTATTTAGTCTTCCCTGAAACACTCTGTATATAAAGACGTAGAACAATCACGTTCTGGATGTTTCAGGATATTTCATAAAAAAGATGCAGCCTCGGAGGTCAAAACTGTGGTTTTATGCACAGTGTCTGAAAGTCAAAGCTCTGCATGCGTTATTTAGGCGGGCCAGCATTTAATTCTCAAACAGCGTTGGTGTTCAACATGCTAGCTTAATCACAGGGTGAACACGGGAGGGCGTGTCATTCCGTGTGCGGGGGCCGCCTGTCGGCATTCCGGGTAACTTCGCACGCCCATCCGTAGCGCATCCACGGCGCATCACATAGCTTTATTGCAAACGAACTGTGCATGCGTGCGAAGCTACCCGGAACGGCGACAGGCGGCTCCCGCGCACGGGATGTGCTCCCGTGTTCACCCTAACTATGAACAAAGAGCTCGTTTATAGCGAACACAACAGCAAATATTGCGCCAATTCGTATACTTATTCACTTTTCTTTGCATGCATTCACAGTTGGCCTGGAAGGAATTAATAAACGCCCAGCAGATTTGCCTTCTTCGGGAAGTGCTTTTGGACAACAGACCACGAACGCTCGTGTCCTCTTCGCCACGCTTCTGAAAGGTCAATGCAACAGGTCCCAAGAACCATTTATCCCCTCGTTACCAACCTACAGGACCACTGCAATTACGCTGTGGCCTCGTGCGGTGTGCTGGCGCCAAATCCACAGTGGTATTGCTATCATATATCGTACCAGTTCACGTGGCTATCACAAGGACTAAAGAGATAGGCGTACGCACCTCATTATGAATATGTCCGAGCCCGTGATCGCTGGCAATCCTTGCCTCGGTGCAAACGAAGTTCTGAAGGACTCAAACGCAATCAGCATGACGTGGTGGTGGAAAGCAATGTCAGTGCCAAAGCCGTCCAGCTCGAGTACAGAGACAGCCTCTCAGTGGACGAGGCCAGGGTCCTTCGTTCCCTTTTCGGTTCAGAAAGCTTCCCAGCAAAGAAGCTTAAGTTTGGGGGAACCCTGTTGAGCGTAGATAGGGCAGTAGTCAAGAATCTCGAAGACAGTTCGCCTCTGGAAGATTTGGAAATCTTGGGTCTCGACTGCAAAGGCCAGGAGTTCAACTTAATCCTTTGCGGCGCATTTGAAAATCTGCGTACTTTGAATCTCGCCTGCAACGACATTGGCAACTCCTTCGCCCAGGACATCGCGGACTTCTTACGAAACAACAGCTCACTGCAAGAACTTAACCTCTGGTGTAATGACATTGGTGACGAAGGCGCTACAGTTCTCGCTGAGGCGCTCATAGTGAACGCAACACTGAAGAAGCTGAATTTTAACCAGAACAACCTTACGTCGCAGGCTCTGGTCGCGTTTGCAGACCTGCTTACCGTCCACTCCACTCTAGTGCTAGTGAAGTCCTAGGGCTGGACACAGAACTGGAATAAATTGAGGTCCTCTTCGAAAGGGAACGCTACGCCGATGTCTTCAGGAGGATCTACATCCGCTGGGAACAGGACTGTCTGCCGCACCTGCAGCAAACCATAAAACATCTTGTGGATGTCCATTCAATGTAACTTCCGGGATATTCAATGTGCAGAGGATATTCGTGAACGCCCACTTTATGTCCACAGGATATTCAGGCGATGTCCCTATTGCCTCAGAATAGACATCCAGAAACACTTTCGTCTGGATATCCACAGGATGTCCTTAAAATTCATGGAAACTTTCTGTGGACATTTCACAGATATCCAGACATCATGTATTGCCTCTTTGATGCCATGTTGAGGCATTCTCAGGACCTTATATTGTGATTATATAGCTATTTATATATTACTATTAGTGGCATGAAACCATATCCAATTTTTATTGCAAAAAAATTGTATATTTTACAATCATTTCAAGGTCCACCAGATGAACCTTGCTGGAAGTCCAAGACTTAGAAAATATAAAAAAAGAACAGCACCAATTACACGCTTGTTAAATAGCTACTATTGAAACAGCTGCCTACACCATTTTGCCCATTGAAAGAGTGACAGGTTAAAAGAAAATTGCAATCAACCGGGCAGGTCAAATACTTCACATACAAATACACCATCAGCAGGCGTGCATATAAGAATCGTTTCTTAACTGTACAGCTAAAATGAGACAAGAAAAAAGCACAGCTAATATTTCAGCTTTTGCTGACTTTAAATAAAAACTGACAAATAAACAATGTGATTCAACTTGAAGCCGTGAAAACTTAAGCAAGAATAAACTTTAAATGCAATAAACCCACAAAAGATTTTAAATTAAAGTTATCATGAATTTAAACAGAACACCAGAGAAAATAGGAGCTGGCAGAATACCTAGAAAACAGGCCGGAAAAGTAAAGACAAATTTACCCCTGTATTCAGAAAGCATACTTAACTTATCCCATAAGGAAGCCTTTCGTAAGTGCCCGAAAAGGATAAGTATAAGGAAAGGCTCACGCGCGATTCATAATGCGTACTTGTGGAAACTTAAGTGGCACTTACGAAAGGCTCCTTTTTCCGCACAAGTGAGACAACTGGTAGTGAGGCTAAGGAAAAAAGTTAACCTCATATCACGCGTAAAGGCGTGTAATAATTTTTGTTTTTGCGAAAAATCAGAATTAACGCATAAAGGAGCATTTTTGAAGGAAGAGTTAACAAGCGTTTGGGTTACAAGGCCACGGTTTCAGCGTCAACTCTATTTTGGCCTGGCCACCTTGCTGGAGACGCCAAAACATCTCTTGTCGTTATATTGACAGCGTTCTTTGTGTTGGGCTGCCGCGTCGCACTTTGTTAGTAAGTTCCCGCTCGTTTTAGCATTTTCTA
This sequence comes from Haemaphysalis longicornis, assembly GCA_013339765.2. NCBI lineage: Eukaryota > Metazoa > Arthropoda > Arachnida > Ixodida > Ixodidae > Haemaphysalis > Haemaphysalis longicornis. Next base: position 39,130,546 of record CM023457.1, on the reverse strand, counting down.
GTATATAGTGTAGTGACATTTTTTTTGTTCAGCATGAAAAAAAGAAAGTTAATTATACTCTTGAAAAAAAGGGCTTGCTAATGGAGCTGGCCAGGAAATATAAGGACGTGGTTGAAAACAAAAAAACGGACAGCGTGTTGATACATCAGAAAAAGTTGACGTGGAGGCAGGTCACACAAGAATTCAACTGCCAGTCCTGTTGGTCCTGTGTCAACTGTTGGTCCTGTGTCCGGCCCAGGACACAGGAGCAACTGAAGAAGTGTTGGGAAAATCTGAAAGAAAAGTACCGAAAAGGGACTTCCTGTGACACCAGGAAAAGGTTCAAGACAGGTGAGCTTCATGTTCCTTGCGTTTGCCTGCGCTTTGTAGTGTTTCATGGCGTGCAATGTTAGTGCGCTTCGTTCAGCTGCAGTCGCGCAGAAGAAACGCGGAATGACGTTGTTTAGCAGGCCGCCGGCCGTAGTGCTGGGTGTTATCTGTTAACGATATGGGTGTGACAGGCCGACGACATGAGCATTGTATCGTGTGCCACTAATTTGTTTCGCTGTAGATTACGATTGAATGTGCACAGCCCGTGTTGCTGTAGAAGCAGGTAAGAACAGCGGTATACGCATGACATCGTAGAACCGTGCCGTGAATGTATATTCGTGCGACTGCGCACTTTCTTGAACATCGGTGACGCAGAAACGTGTGGCTTTGTAAGGTCAAGGTACCGCCTCCAACTTGTGTTCGAAGTGTCTCGGCTTTCGCACGAGATATCAAGGAAGTTTTTTTTGTTTTTTTTCAGTGGGTGGGGGGAGGCGCAAATACTGGCTAGTGTTTTCTAAAGGCAGTCACTCCATTTATCATATTTCTACGTGATAATTTTTGAAGGTGGAATGCAGTGGTACGTTTGATGTCATTTTCAGCTCAGGGCACATGAACTCCATGAGAACTCCATTTTTCAAGTCAATCAACGCAATTTATTATAATTACACGTTATGTTCCTAAACTTGGTGTAGTGGTGTCTTTTATCTGGTGATAGACGCAGCATACAGAGTTTTGTAAGCTCACCAAGTCGTGTGTGTAGCAATTAGGGTAGGAGTGCATCAGCCAGCTGATTTTATGCATGTGTGCTTTTCCAGGAGGAAGCAGCCCTCCACGCAAGAAGCTAACAGATGAGCTGGAGCAGGTGGGCGCTATTGCATCCCACATGAACAAGCGCCTCGACAACCCTGTTGATGGGGACAGGATGCGACACCAGAATGGCACTGCTGCCTCCCAGGATGAAGTGCCACCCAGGGCGAGCAGCGCTGGTTGCAGCTCTCTGAGAACCGATTCCGGTCTCTGAAGAGGGTATGATTTTACAGCTCATTTTTATAACCAAACATAGTTCTTCAGTTTACTTGAAAATAACTTTATTTTAGCATGGACTTATAAAAGAGAACTTGATTTCATGTGCAATAATGTAGCCTGAAATTATAAGCAGTACAAGATCACTTTGACTACAAAAGCAGCACAAAGACAAGTGACAAACAAGAGCGCTCTAGTTTGTCTCTCCATACGTCTTCGTCTCTGCACTGTATTTGAAATAGTTAAATTCTGCACCTAACTATCCCAACATCAAGTTTATCATGGAACACGCTTGGTCATTAGGGAACCGTCGAAGGTGACGAAAGACAAGAGGCATTGCATGCATGCGAATTCACCTCGAAATACTCATAGCCCGGGTTGAGGCTGGGCGCCCAGTAACGTTCGTCTCGCGTGTAGTTTGCCGGCTAGCTTAATTAGTACACATTTCAAGCACTACGTAATGTTTCAAGCATGTGACGAGGTGTGAGGTGGAAGCTTTTGTCCCTACCTGAAATGAAACGGGCGTAACAGACCCGGTACTACCGTAAAATTCCGAGCAAGCGCCCCCACCCGTGCAAGCGCCCCCCCCCCCACCACTTCAGTGCTAATTTCAAATTTTCGCGCCCTTCCGGGAAAGCGCCCCCCTTCCCTCCACGCAGTTATCACGCACCACGTGCAGGCAACACTGGCTTGCTGGAGCCAGTCTAAGAATCCAATCCAATCTGCTTCAACCGAACGCTACACGCCATTTGTTTCTTTGTTTTGGCGGTGGTTGGTCATGCATTCCAACACAGTTGCAAAAAAAATCGAGGTGATCCGATGGCACCGAGAGCACGGGAAAAACGTGCACCAGACCTCTCGACAGTTCAAGCTCGACCGAAAGCGCATACGTGAATAGGTGAAGAATTTCGACAATCTCCTGCAGCAAAAACTTCGGAAAAGCAAACTTCGACGGAAGCTAAGCAATGGTGCCCCAGTGTTCAGCGAGTACGTGGACGATGCGCTGTTCGAGTACTTAGAGCGCAAAAGAAGTGCGGGACGCGCCGTTAGCAACCGGCTGCTGCCTGAAGGGGCTGTGAAAATAGCAGACAGCATGCAGTTAGGTAACTTTGTAGCTTCCAGCCACACATAAGCAGGTTTGGAAGCAGCGGTTCGGCGTTGCAATGTGCCACGCCATGAACGAGAGCCAGAGGACGCCCGAGGAATCTGCGGAGGCATTAAGCGCCTTCCGGATTTCCGCGAACTTCCTGCGATGGCGAAACGACGTCAAAAGGCAACTTTAAGAAGCCGTCGCGGCAGCAGGTCCTTGTGGCGCGCTGCTTCAAGGGGTGCGGCATTGCAAACGCAATCGATGGCTCCGAGGACGGCGACCTGCACGGCGGGCTGGTAGATGTCGCAGCCGTGGTGCCAGAAGACCGGGGCAGACTGGAAGACGAGTGCGCTGAACTGTTTTTGGCTACAGACTCTGAGGAGCCTTTCGATGGTTTCGAAAGTGACGAACAGCAGTAAGATCAAGCCGTGGCACCCGAAGACTGAGGCAGCAGAGTGCTGCGAACTTTTTTTTTTTTGCTGCTAAGTTTTCCAATGGTTTCCAAAGTAACTAACAGTAACATCTTTTGCGTAATAAAGTTCATCTTCCTAATGAAAGTTTAAAACCACGCGCACTGCGTTTTTTTCTTCGTAAAAACAATTGTCTCTGCCATCTTGAATTTTGGTGCCGTTCCGGGATAGCGCCCCCCCTTCACTTTGCCGGTAATTCCGCCTTGCTGAGTGGGGGGCGCTTGCTCGGAATTTTACGGTAGTTACCCCATCATCTAGAACTTCTTTGTGAATTCGTTGCATGATGTCGGAGTGACCTCAAGCACTGCCCTAGGCACCTAGCCTTCTAGGATTTTACTGAGCTGGTGCCCATACACTCTTTACTGGTCTCGTCAGTTGTCAGTTGTCTGATTATCCGAAGCACCGTGACGTGTAATTGGCCACTTGCAAAGTGGCACCACGATAAGCGAATCATACAAAACAAGAGCTATCTGCGCACTGTTGAAACAAACAGGATTTTTTCAGTTCTGTATTTGGCGTGTGGTTTTCCCTGCAAAGCTGACATGGATAATTCTTATTGCAGGCAGCAGTTGCAGCTTCTGGACATATGACCCTCCAAGTCCTCCTGCTGTGGCTGGAGGGGAGGACATGGATGACGTCCCAGCTGCATGCACAGCCGAGGTCGAAGACACGTCACCAGCTTTTCTGGCCTCTTCCCACTCCAGCAGGCCAGCAAGGAGTGTTGCCGCTGCCTCCCCACCCATCATAAGCCAGGCAAAGCAGCAGCTGAGTGTCAGTGATGAGTTGCGCGCCCGCATGGCTTCGATTGATTGATTGATTTGATTGATTGTGGGGTTTTAACGCTCCGACGCAACGCAGGTGATGAGGCGCGCCGTAGTGGAGAGCTCCGGATTAATTTTGACTGGGGATCTTTATCGTGTGCCGAAATCTCGTACACACGGGCATTTTTGCTTTTCGCCTCCATCAGAAAAGCAGCCGCCACGGCCGGGAATCGAACCCGCGACCTCGTGCTCAGCAGCACAACGCCTTAGCCACTGAGCCACCGCGACGGGTGCCCGCATGGCTTCAGTGACCAAAGAAGACAGCCGGAAGAATCAGGAACATTTGCTCCGGATGCGGCTTCTCCGTGCTGAAAGCCGTGACAAGGCCGAAAAAAGGAAGCAAGTGCACGACCTTGAGGTAGAAAACCTCAAGGTCGAAACGATGAATTGAACTGAAGATTCAGCTGGCAAAAAAGAAAATGGAATAAAAATGGCCTGTCTTTGCTGCTTCTCACTCTTCTTCTTTAACAGGTGGAAAGAGAAAACAGTGCATATTGTGAATGAGATTATTGGTGGTGGATTGCTGCAACAAAGCACATTGCAGGAGTGCGATACACGCTCTTTATGCTGAAAACGTGCGAGCAAAAAAAAGCTGAGTAAAATAACTAGCTAGTGCCTAACAACAAAAGCAATAAAAGAACACTGAAAGAAATCTGCTCATAAATCCTTGGTACATAAAAAAAACGTGCACTTTCTTCATCTGGTGCATTTTCAGGAAAAGTATTCTTCAATCAGCCGCGCCCTCCTTCTGTAGCCATCAAGGCGGGCATCTTGCTCATTCTGCACTGCTGGTGCTGGCTAGTCGTGGCTGCTTCCGACGTGGTTGTCGGCTTCATCTGGACACAGCTCATTCATTTGGCGGCTAAGGTTGTAAAGGGCGGCACATGCTGTCACTACAATTGGCACAGTTTCGGTCTTGATTTGCAGCGCCATCCTCAGGCACAGAAACCTTCTCTTCCAGACCCCGAATGCCCTCTCAATGGAGTTTCTGGTTTAGATCTGTGCCTTGTTGTACCTGTAACACATAACGGAAATGTATACACTTAAGAATCTCGCTAAACCACATGATGGGGTCGCAAGAACATTATGTACAAAATGGTGGTAGGGCTCATCTATTTACCACGAAACTATGACTTGGGTTTTTGCACTACTTTCCAAACTAGAAAGAGAAATAGCTTAAGAAGCCACACACTAACAAGGTGGTTTTGCTGTATTATGCTCTTACTGCCACATTCTACAATGTCACGAGCTTGAGAATACGGACTTACTTGTACTGCGGGCTGCCTGGCCATCCGGGGTCCCTGAGCGGGGTCAGCATTACGCCCGGCAAGCGTACACTTGATCACCTAGGAGTACACCGGGAACACTTCTGTCCTCGTATTGAGCACAGGCATTGCTGCTGTCGAAGATTCGGCAGTCATGGGCTGGGCCAGGCCAGCTTGCCACGAGATCAAAAAACTGCAGTTGTGGCCCAGTTATTGCCTAGAAATAAAAAGTGGGAAGTATGAAACGCAAAGCACAGTGTGCTTAGCGTTGAGTAAAAAAAGCCAGAAATCTGGAGCTACTTTGCAGTCAATATTCAGGTGCAGGCATTTTCCCTGAGTTAGCTATGGAGGGGGTAGGGGTCATTTGGAATGGTGCTTTTGATGCAGGGTAAGGTGGGCACCATGAGCAAAACATTGGGCAAGCAATGATATAGCCCTGAGTTGAAATTCTTTTTGGGTGTGGTATGTAAGCACACGTGACTGACATAGGTTGTCAGCTGCAACATTTATTTAATGTTGAAAGGGAATTTCTCCCATTCTGCAAATAACCGGGTACCTACCGCCCCCTCCCGTCGATCTCTACACACAGCGAGTGAATGCCTGCACTGACAAGTGAATGGCACGCCGCCAAGTTGCCGTTCAGGTGGCTATATGCTTGCAACTCTTTTCACGCAGGAACTGCACTGGGCGGTTTTGGACTCACCTGAACATTTACAGAAAAGTATCCTTTTCTATTACGGAAGACTTCAGCGTCGTCTCCCCCTAGGCTCCGGATTGGCACATGAGTGCAGTCGATGCAGCCTGTCACTCCGGGGAACCCGGCGATCGCGTAGAACTGCCGCATCACTCCAGGGACTTCTGTCGCAGTAGGCAGTTTACACAGGGCCGGGTACAAAGTAGCGGCGATCATCATTGACAACCGGGTGACGACTCTCGACACTGTGGGCTGCGAAACGTTCACCAAGTCCCCGGTCACAACTTGAAAGATTCCCGCTCCGTAAAACCGAAGCGCCACGAGCAGCTGAAGCAGCGGTGGTAGCGGGCAGCCGCGTGCGTCCGTATTCTCGCGAAGCGGCAACTTAGCGAGCAGCTGCTGCACGGCTCGCTTCGAAAAACGATAGCGACGGAGAAACTCGACGTCGTCGTATTCCTCCATGGGGTTGCCTCGATCCCTTACCACTCACAGTGGTGTATGCGCCAACGCGTAAGCGTTGATCTCGTTCGCACGGTCCAAAAACTCGATGAAATCAACTACATCGGCTAAGCTGTCATCGTAGTCAGCCATCTTGCTTATCCCGACAAGGCGCACTTAAGTGAGGTCGGGAGCTACCTCAAGTAGACCTTACTTTTCGGGCCGATAAGTACGCGAAAAGGCGCCCTTTCAGCATAAGTTCAGTTCTTGAAACACGTTAAGTCGCCGAAAAGTGCGGGAGGGAAAAGTGATACTTAAGATAGGTTTGTGAATACAGCGGTTAGTCTCTAAAAATAATACTGCACGCTAAAATATTACGCAAAAGAAGGCACGTGCTTGGATACATGTTCACGTGTTCTGTAAACTTGTTTCTGAGAAGTTGGGCCACCAATTGAAATGTTGTTTTTGATGCGAAAAGCTTGTTTCTTCAGCAGAAAGAGCGGCAGCAAACTTCGCAGCAACGGCAGCAGAATACGCACTTGAATAAAGGGAAAAGGAACTAAATGCTACGTACCCTTCTTGGAATGACAGAATCTGGGGAAAACGCTAGGTGTCCTGCAAGAAAACGTCATATATCTTGGTTAGCTTCAGCTTATTGCTGACATTATGATAGTTTCTTACCTCCCACTTGAGATGTTGATCAAGGGGCTGGGATGAAGTTTTTGTGATGTATTCACTGGCAGTCTCAGAAAGAAAGCTGGAAGAAAATACCAAGCAGTAATTTAAAGGCGCGAGTAGCATCACAATCGCAGAGAAGAAATACCTTGAACAGAGATTGTTACGAAGGGCTCCACATTATACAATATGGTAACTATCGATGTAGAAGTACGGCCGGGTCTTTGAAGTGAAGCCAATCGGTGATTTGAGAACCGTGTGGTGTATTCCAAAGACAGGAACCGAGCACCACACCGTCGCTACCGTTGTCAGATGGTGGAGGGATTGGCACCAAAGTGCCGCACCCCAGAGCAGCAAAACTCAACCAACCATCATCATTCAACTCCGATAACGCCACTCAGGGTAGGGTCCCCCCTTCCCCCCACCGGAGCGAGGGGGAATTTTTTGCTTTAGAGTGGCGGCCCTTCCCCCTGGGCGCAAGGGTGGCAGTGTGAATGCCCATGGCTACGTGGAAAAAGAAACGTTAGCCAGCCTGAAAAACAAAGAGAACTGTTAGTGAACCACCTTGATGATCCCCCCAGCCTCCTCAAGGATCACCGCTGGATTACACCAAGTGGTTGCGAAGCCTTGAGGCCCAAGCCTGCGCTGCTCTCGTCGCAGGTGGAACCTGACCTCCTTCCGCACTTTCGCAAGCACTTCGTGGAGGCCTGGCCGCCGCTCAGATTGAGCAGCAGCGCAGCGGGCCAACCAAACCTGATAAGACCATTCGACGAGGACCAAAACAAACTGGTTTATCATTCGATCATATATCAAGGCTGAGTGCTTGCCCCAACCTTTTTCAGCAGTAGAACGTCTGGCCTAAGCTACGCCGTGGTGCTCGCACTGTTATCGCAAAGACGCTTTCACGGCCCTGCACGGACTGTATACTCTTTTTTTTTTTTTAACTTTGGCAGGTTCACGCAGCGATCGACAAGCAAAGCAACAAAAGCGCAGTTCTGTACGCCTACCATTGCACGTATGCGAAAACAGATCTCGCGCGGAGACGCGATGCTCAGGAAACACGATGGAAATGTGATCTCAAATCACGCGCGGAGCCAAGCAGACACGACGACTGCAATCCCGACAGCTCGTGCAGTCCGGAACGGTAACACAGCACGCTGCATTTCCGTACGAAAGACGCTGCGTAGCAGGAATTCCATTTCTGAACGTCCACGAGAACGAAAAACAACGCACAGAGGCGACGTAATCCACAGCGCCCTTATCGCTCATTGTTCGCTCAGCAAGTGATAGTGAGGTCGTGAGGTAGTGAGCGAGCGGGCCAAGCAAGCCAAGCGAGCGAACAGCCTCGCATAAATCGCCAGCAGGGAGCGAAAGTGGAACTCATGAAGTTTTACCAGGTGTTACTTTCAGATCACGCAACGCAAAAAAACTTACTCAAACTTGTTACTAAAGGAGAATAAAACGTACAGTTTTAATTGTTTTTAATATTTTACCGTTACAAGTAGCTGATGAAAGCGAAGTCGTTTTATTTTTTTTCCTTTTTTGGTCAACTTTCGCGAGTTCAAAAGAACAAGCAATGAATAAAATTAATAGTGTAAAAGCCAGCCACGCGTACGTTAACGTTGCAACCGACAAAGCAATATGTATCGCTAGCGCACGTCCCGCTACGACGTGCTAAGCGGACATCTCTAGCATCTTTCAGACTCGTCATGAGTCCGCAACTCGAACGCAAGCGCAACTACATGTTCAGAGCTCTCTACTCGATGGTAACAGAAAGTTAACTGTATTGTTGACTAGCTTTTCTGCTTTAAAGATCCGATGACAGGCAACGCAAAAGTACCAAGTCGTTTGTAGTAAATTGTTTTGTTGCATTTGGGTCAGATCGTTTCCGTTTCAACGCGTTCGAGAGAGGCAACAGCATTTGGACCTCTGGTGCAACATCACGTGCTTCTTTCCAAAGTTGAGGTGAGCAACATGCAGCAAGTTTTCACGTCTGCAACGGCCTTTGCTACGCAGTATTAACATCATGATCCTGCCTTTGTTGATAGTGTTCGTACGACAGTTGTGACCACTCGCCGAAATTTATGCGGTGTGCACGTGTGCCTGTATCCCAACTGTCGCGCGCGCTCGTGCGACGCACGTGTGCGTCATTTGTTATTGCCACCCTCAAATCAATATTTTTTTTTTTGTTAATGTAAGTGACGTTGGCCTCGGTGAAGTTTCGCGTTTGCTTCGTCGGTGGCCGAACTTGATTGACTCACGACTGAATGAACGAAGACCGCTGGCATGGACCGCTGGCACCGCCCTCGACGGCACCGCCCACTGCATACCGTTGATTTCGTGTACTAAGTCAGTGACGCCGCTAGCTTGTTTTAGAGAGACGGATTCTGTTGTGAGACTGCTAGAGGACGCTGTGTTTTGCAAAATGTTTTTTTTTTTTTTTTTTTTTTTTTTTTGTGGTCACTTCGACTTGCCTGTGCGGAGTAGTTTTCAGTGGTTCGGGGCTGTTTTCGCACTTAGGCAGTTGTGGGAATGAGGGGGGGAGGTTGGAAGGGGAGGAACCGGTGCCCCTAGACGCATTCTCGCTTTGTTTGAAATGCTTCACTTCCCCCACTGCAGTGCATGCATTGAGACCAGATTTTCTCCGCTTTTAAGGATGTAGTCGCTTATAACGAAGTTTCCCCTACAGGGGTCTTCGTATAACTAGGTTGGCTGTATGTCGTTACCTCACCTTGCCCTTCTTTCCCTTTTGCCTTGTTTCTCTCTGTCTCTCTCTCTTAAGATTACATGCTGCTTCCAAGAGTTTTTGAGGTTGTTTGAAGGGGTAACCACGTGCAGCGACGAGCGACGCAAAAGAAATGTAACACAAGGGGTACAGCGAACGAACGGGTATTGTAGGCAACAATAGCAAGCGAAAAAAATTTATACACAGGCCGCCGAGGGTGACGACAGCGCGACAGCGTCCGTTGCCATCTCTCACGTTTCGCCAGCCAGAAGCTGGCCACAAGCGAGGGCCGGTGACGGAGGCCACAGACAGCAATGTATAGATTGCTTTCGTTTGTCGCTGTCGCCCACATAATCTGTTTTCTGTAACCATTCAGTTGCATTTTTGCGTTGATTACATCCCTGTCCGACGTGTCGAGAGAATGAATATCATGTTTTTATTGTGGCTTCGCGTCATATTGGACATCCTGTAGCCTGAAAGTTAATATATATATATATATATATATTGAATGATAATATAATTATATTATATGTAATAAATATATATATATATATTGGGTCAAGCGATGCAGTTATAAAACACAACCTGCACCATCGTAATTTAACTCGATGATAGGTCAACAATATTACTTTTCCTACTACTCATAAAGATTGGCCTTTTACATTGAGAAATGATACAGTAAAAGCAGTGCCTTATCATCGTTTTCTCGAGAAGGCGTCGGACATCCACTTTTTGGCTATCTCTTACTCCCTATATTGGCGCTCTGCTGACATTGGGCAATAAAATTTGAACAAAGAATAATAAGGAAGCAGTAGACCGGACAGTTATCATCGTCGTGGATCTCGAGAAGGGTGTGTCATCCAGCCCTGTGTTCGGCTTGCTCTGTACTGCCTTCGTTAGGCGCTCTGCTGCATCTCATTGGGCAATAAACCCATCTTACAATTGTGTGTTGTGTGTGTGTGTGTGTGTGTGTGTGTGTGTGTGTGTGTGTGTGTTACATGCGGCATTTTGTGCAATAAATTGGATCATGCATTAAAACAACAAACGTATTGGCAACTAGGCAGTCAGAAATCCCAGTTTTTCTCATTCTGATTAATGAAAAAATTAGCTCAGATGAAATAGCTTTCTGAAAAATCCATCTGAAGTTTTTGTCATGTATTATAATTTCTGTTACACAATCTTAAAATTTTTAATACGCTTCTAGTTCGCTGGAACCATACTGTTGGCATAATACTTGGATCGTGATGTCTGCGTGCATGTTTTTATGTAAATATGCATGTGTTACTCTTGCAGGTGGCTTCAAGATCCAGCCCGACTTCCTTCGGGTCTACCTAACGACAACATACTGACGCCTTAACAAGAAGTAGCGCTTGAGGTACTCGAATTGAAGATGGCCGACAGTGATGCACCAGCTGCTGGCCAAGACGGTGACCTCAGCAACGTCCTCAAAGACAAGCTGAGTACTAACGATGGTGAATCCGAGATAACTGACGGCGCGAAAGGGGAAAGCGATGTGACAGAAGCGACCGAGCTTGAATACAGGGACGATTTCTCAGTGGACCAAGCTCATGTCCTTCGCCAAAGGCTGACCGAAAGCCGGTCTCTCAAGAAGCTGAAGTTCAATGGAACTCCACTGAGCGTAATTAAGGCTGCCGTAGAGAACCTGGATGAAGATACATCGTTGGAGGAGCTGGAATTGTTCGGCGTCGACTCTGGGGGCCAAGGTTTCAGTCTAAACCTCTCGGGAATTTTCAGAAAGCTGCGATCCTTGCGTCTTGCCTGCACCGACATTGACGACTCATTTGCCAAGGAAGTCGCAGTCTTCTTGCGTGGAAACAATTCACTACAAGAGCTCAGCCTGTGGTCCAACGAGATAGGCGATGAAGGCGCTGTGGCGATCGCCGAAGCGCTCACCACAAACACTACACTGAAGACGCTAAACCTAGTCCAGAACAACCTCACATCGAAAACAGTGGTGGCGTTCGCCGACACAGTGACCGTCAACACCACGCTAAAGCTCGCAGAGCTCTTCGAAGTCGACCTTGAGCTGGAAGAGATCCGCGCACTGTTTGAGCAGGACCGCTATGCTCATGTCTTCGAGAGGATCTACATCCTGTGGAAGCAGGAATTCCTCCCACACCTCACAAAACTGCTTGTCGAGGACAGGCACTGCTCTGAAGTGTCCGTAGACGTCACAAGCTCGGTGGCCAAGGACGTCCTGCACGAATTCTTCGACGCCGTGGCGCGAAGCAAGACCGTGAGTATGCTGCACTTCTATCCGAGCGGCAACACTTTCGACGCCCTCATTGACGGCCTCGTGCACGTCGTGAAAGAGACACAGACGCTGACGCACATCCAAAACCTCATGACTTCAGATGGGAGCGAGTCGCTCGTTAGAGTCCTCAACGCCCTGAAGTCCAACCACTCGATTACGACTTTTACCATGTACGCGGAGCTTCTGACGCCCGACATTGCGCAGGCTTTGTCCGAGCTCTTGCTTGTGAACAACACCCTGATGGACGTTGGCTGTGTGCGAGTACTGGGGGATTACAAGCGAAGTTCTCGGTGTTATCTTGAAAGGACTCAGAGAAAACTTCACGCTGACAGGGCTCATGGTGTCTTGGGATCCCGACGACGACGTCGAAGGCGTGTCCGAAATGGAAGAGCTCCTCAAGAGAAACGCTCGTGTCTTGGAGAAGGCGGCAGAGTTTGTGGTGTGCGACGGTCAGTACTCGGACGATGAAAAGGACGGGTATCGTGAGGGCGCAGACTCCTTGAAGAAGGTGTTCTCCAGCACGGGTCTTCTTGACGTTCTGGAAAAGCGTACTGGGAAGACTAGGGAAACATTGCGCAGTGACGTGGAAAGACTTTATTCCTCTATTTCTTAGTCATTTATGCTGACGTGGTATGATGCCTTAGCTTATTAGTTCCTTTTGCAGCTTTTTTAATTTTTTGCTCAGGTAAAGGGGGCGCAAGTTGCAAATGCCTACAATCACCAATTTTGGCCTTTGCCAAAACATTTTGTTGTTGCTGTTATTGTTTACAAATAAAAAAAAACTGATTATGCCTTGGCATCATTTTTATTGATATTATGCATCATTGAGCTTACTTCTTAACATTGCATTTTTTCATGTAACTCACTGTATGTGCCAGGGTAGGCACATTACAGTGTTAGATGCTAACTGTTAGAGGTGTGTATGATGTATTTTTTGTTTCTTAAGTTCATATTAACAAAAAATGGTGGCTGCACATACACAAAGTGCATGGACACGAGGCGAAGTGGGTGTTTACGTCTTGTTTGTGCTGTTGCCTGACATGGTTGACGGAAATCTGTAACAGACCTAATGGGCAGGGTGCAGCTGGCAATACGATTGGCATTATGGTTATGCGAGAAGGGCTTGATCACAAACGGGCATATAAGATTCTCCCCTTTTGAGTAATAGAGACTGGTATACCCGTAAAACGACGTTCCTAAAGTTTGGATTAAACCCGGTTGATCACAGGAATGAGGCTCTTGTCTGAAGCAAAGTTTTTCTGACAGAACAAAACACTGAACAGCAATTCTTAATTGGCCTAGCTCAAAAGACGGCTCCGTTGTCAATTTTTAGCCGCTAAGACATTTCTTCTGCTCCAATAGTAGACCACGAAAATTTGTTTCAAAAGCCGGTGTTTACTTAGCATGTATGAAGATGCTTGTCAGAACTTCAGCGTGAATCTACGCAGAAATTGCATGTTCTTGCCTCGGCTGACAGTGAAAGCTTCACACATTCTTCATTACAAATTGAAACGGCTCAGTTGCAGTGTGACCCCAGGGGATGAGAAGCGGAGAGAGGGAATTGCGGGAGCTCCATCATCTCATTTTCATACTGTTACCAGTTTTTAATGCGAAGCACTTCTTTAGCTGCCCAAAGCGCTATACGACTTAGGCTTCGTAGCAGGTAGACCCGTGCCGCTTGTAGACGGGGCAGTACACTCTTCTTTGCATTTGCGCCCAGGCTATATGAACAATCGCTCAATGCTGGAGTCGCGCTGATGTTAGTTACTGTGTCGTGAACTGTGTATAAAGACCGTATACGTTTTGATACTAGCAACCATAAGAAAATGAAAAAAAAAATGAAGCTACCACATGACAGCATGCATGAATAAAGTGCTTGCTCAGAATATGCATCGGAGTTGCAATTAATGGTTCATCCTTTTTTGCTTTAAATGGGGAAAAAAAGACTGTAAAAATCTGCCCAATTTGTGTTTCTGCAACCAGCTGGTGCACGGGATATCTTTTAGGACCCTTTTCCAGGCTTTGTGCTGAAGAGCATAAGTTTGATGCAGTGATTGGTGTTCTTGTTCGACAATCCTGCTACCGAAAATCCTCAAGATGTCAGGGGGGGGGGGGGGGGGGGGGTGCGAGAGAATGCGCTCTCTATTTTCGAGATTTCGAGGTGTTTCTTTCAGCACAAAACGGCAGAGAAGGGTACGTTACTTTAATCTGCAAGTACTGCCAAACCGCCATTCAATCGAGCTGAAGCAACACCGCAGCACATGCCTTTTTGCATAGCACGCGTGCGTAAGTCAGCTTGCGACGTGAAAACTAAAAATTAGCGCTGAGCTGGCAGCAACCTCTCCCTTCGTCTCTGTTCCTTAGTCGGCACGCACACGGTGCGTGGATGACAGATGAGACCGGCGCTGGGGGCTGAACACGGCTGTTGCATAGCTCATATGGATTTCCGAACTTGCCGCTGAAAGTTCTCTATGACTGCATGCAGGCACGGATCGTTTTGTCCGCAGGCTTTTACATCTTTCCCAAAGTGGACTGCGTTATTAGCACGGGCTAGGCAACTGACTTCGCGAACTCGGCGTCTGTGCTCTCCACTTCAGGCGCGAACGCTCGCGAACTGGCGAAGAGAACAGCGCGCGAGAAATCACGCCGCGAACGCTGGGCAGATTGTTCTCGAAAGTCGAGCTGGCCGACGCCGGGCACTCCTCACGATCGACACACGCTCACGTGCGCTCGGCTGGCCTGAGTTTTCTTGGGATGCTCCACGTCGGAACTAAAAAAAATTAAACAGCGATGCGGTTAAAAACGCACGCTCTCACCTTGGGAAAGGCAAAAAAGTTCCACGCTAATTAAGCTTCATAGAACATCTCAAAGCCACCAGATCGATTCCCGTTTGCGCCAATTCATTTTTGCAGTGGTTCGTACTGCTTAGGCTGTAGGTGCTCCTATCAGTTATTTCGTGCGCGTTTTGTTTACCTGAACATATAAAGCAACGTATAACGCCATGCTCCTACGTGGAAAAACTTACTTTTTAAAATGGTTATTTTCGAACGACGGGAACGCAATTTTAACCCGCAAAATTGTACCGCGATGCACCTCGATCGTTCCAAACGCAGAGCCCGCATGCACGTGCCTGGTACGTCGGCTTCGCTGCACGCTTCAGTGTCGCGCAGTGGTGCATGCTTTACAGGCAATAGAGTCAGGAACGAACAAAATCGTTGCGAAAACGCGGAGAAAACGTCAGATCACAGATAATTTGCTGCGCAAAAAACTTTCACTATTTATAGCCACGAAGGAGTGACAAATGTTTTAGCTACAGTGGCGTTAATACTACACGCCGTGGTCGTGTGTCGCCTGTGAAACGCGAACAAAATTTTCCGTGGTGTCCCACCCGTAACGGCTTTTTTGCTGCCAGGTGGTAACGGTGGCGCAACGGCACACATTACTCTTGTAGAATATTATCAAAACAAACAATTCGAATTGGTGGGTTAGTGACGCCAGCGCTGTTGTGGCGAGGCGGCAATCCCGGACATCACGGTCATTTTCATCACGCTCTGATCACCAGCTGCACTGATCCATCCAGAGGATCTACCTAGAGGTTCACTTCTAGCACTTCGGGTCCACTGTTGTTTAATTACCTGCGCTTACGACCAGCCGGAAGACTGACATCTCTTCCGCAGGAGTTGCAGGTGCAGCGACGATCACAGCCGTGCTCTAGGTACGCTCGTCGTCTTGAGAAGAGTTTCAGCTAAGATTTGAGCTGCCAACAAGCATGTCTTTCAGCACAAACCTCAGATTGTTAGCGACTGTTGAGAAATTTATTTGCCCGACCATATGATATCGCAGAGGTCCTTGTGTGTTCTTGCAGGTACGGCTTCGTTTTAAGTTAACTCAAGCTTTTATCCCCCCCAGTACAGCTGCTTTGACTGCAAGCAGTTCGCTTGCGTAGTCTAGCTATCATTTCAGCTGAGAGTGATTTATTTGCAGCAGGCGAAGTATAGTGAACCCAAGTTATATCGGAGGTTTAGTGGGTGAGAATTGAAGCGGTTGTGATAGCAATCGAATGTCATGCAATCGTGACGTCCATCGCACGTGTTGAATTTACTGGGCGCAGTGGGTGGTACGACGCCCAAGAACCCGAGCGATCGATGAAATAGCTCGTTCGAAGCACTTAGTGCGGCCGCTGAGTTGGTCCAAGTCCTCCGCACGCCAGTGGGCTGTGCATGTCGCGCATAGCAGAGCCTGTGTACATGTTATAGATGTCAGCGGCGCTTGACCCCTTCGCGCTTGGTGTTGCAATTGCTGGAGAGTTATCGGCAAAATAAAAAATATATATAATGAGCCATTCTACTCTGTGAAGGTGATAGAAGTGACACAATTTTGAACGAAGATACGAACTCTTTCATTGCGATCTAACTACGATAAGTAAATGAAAGTCGGCGTAGTGTAAGAGTCGTCTTAGCGAACAATTATCAGCAATATTTTTTTTTGTTTGGGGGGGGGGTGGTGGAGGGAGGGTCAGTAGGGATAAAACTAGTTACAGCTGTTTTAATTCTGATGCATACGATGAAGTTGGCTTTGTTGCAAGGTGTTTTTGCTAGCGCACATAAAACGCACGATGCCCTAGGCTTGGCGCGTAAAGTTTCGCTTTAAAACAGAAGCCCGGGCCGTTGAACCTGGAGTTAAGAAATGACAGCATTCATGGCTGAAAAGATACCGCATGAACGCCCGCAGCATCATCGCTTTTGCGCGCAAACGTGGTGCTTTGTTACGTCGGATGAATATATGCTTTTCTGGTGTCCCTGTCTGAGTCGCCTGGTTTTGCTAAGTGCATAATGCGCAACAACCTTAGGCAAAGTTGTCATTTGGGGTGTTTAATGTCCAGGGTGTCTCAGGGAATACGCAAGTAATTGTAAAAATAGGCTTTCGGAAGTAAAGATGTTTTCTCTTGTGCGAAGAGATCAGGAGCCGTGGCGGGCGTTATAAAACGAATTACATTGCTATCTATAGGGAAACAATTAACTAGAACGTGTTAATTAACTATTTATGACTGATTTAGGCGCGTGATTGTAAGGTGGAAATCGTAGAGGACCATGAGTCAACCCAATATCCAGCGTTAGATATGCGAAAATATAATTGCTCGCAGACCTACGGGTCGAATACTTCAGTCCTCCGGACGCGCGCATCTGGAGCGCGGCGGATGCAAAGCGCCGCAAAGCCATGCCCCGTGTTGACGTCACTCAGAGCTGTACACGTCACACGTACGCCGCGCCTTCGCGATAAAGCACGGCGTACGTGTGACGTGTATAGCTCTGAGTGACGTCAACACGGGGGCATGGTTTTGCCGTGCTTTCAAGCCGCCGAGCTCCAGATGCGCGCGTCCTGAGGACAAGTATTCGGGTCGTAGGTCTGCGAGAAAGTATATTTCGCAAATCTAACGGTGAATATTGGGTTGACTGATGATCCTCTACAATTCCCACATTGCAATCACACGCCTGAAATCAACAATTAAAAATGTAATATACAAGTACTAGTTGCCTTAAATAGCAATTGGAACTCGTTTTATTGCGGCCGCCACGGCCCCTGATCAATTCGCGCAAGAAAAACAATTTTACCTCCGAAACCTATTTCAAAATTATTTAAAGTCTTCCTTGAAACACCCTGTACATATAAAGACGTAAAACAATCGCGTTCTGGATATTTCAGGCATTATAATTTCATAAAAAAGATGCGGCCTGAGAGGTCAAAACTGGTTTTATGTAGAGCGTCTGAAAGTCAAACCTTTGCATGCGTTGTTTAGGCGGGCCAGCGTTTAAGTCTCAAACAGCGTTCGTGTTCAACATTATCTTGATCACAGTTAGGGTGAACACGGGAGCATGTGTCATTCCGTGCGCGGGAACCGCCTGTCGGTGTTCCGAGTAACTTCGCACGCGCATCACATAGCCTCGTTGCAAACGAACTGCGCAAGCGTGCGAAGTTACCCGGAACGCCGACAGGCGGCTCCTGCGCACGGAAGGACACGCGCTTCCGTGTTCACCCTAAAATAGTACGTGCTTTATTTCCACACGTTCTACTTTGCTTATTATGAACAAAGAGGTCGATGATAGCGAACACGACAGCAAATATTGCGCCAACTCTTATGCTTATTCACTTTTTTTTTGCATGCATTCACAGTTGGCCTGGAAGGAATTAATCAACGCCCGGCAGCCAATTTGCTTTCTTCGAGAAGTGCTTTTGGACAACAGACCACGAACGCTCGTGTCCTCTTCGCCGCGCTTCTGAAAGGTCAACGCAACGCTTAAGGTCCACAGGCCCCAAGAACCATACGTCCCCTCGTTACCAACCTACAAGACCACTGCAATTACGCTGTGGCCTCGTGCGGGTGCTGGCGCCAACTCCGCAGGGGTATTGCTATCATATATCGTACCAGTTCACGTGGCTATCACTAGGACTAAAGAGATAGGCTTACGCACCTTATTGTGAATATGTCCGAGGACGTGATCGGTGACAATCCTTGCCTCGGTGCAAACGAAGTTCTGAAGAAAGGACTCAAACGCAATCAGCATGACGTGGTGGTGGAAAGCAATGTCAGTGCCGAAGCCGTCCAGCTCGAGTACAGAGACGACCTCTCAGTGGACGAGGCCGGGGTCCTTCGTTCCCTTTTCGGTTCAGAAAGCTTCCCAGCAAAGAAGCTAAAGTTTTGGGGAACCCCGTTGAGCGTAGTTAGGGCAGTAGTCGAGAATCTCGAAGACGGTTCGTCACTGGAAGAACTGGAACTCTTGGGTCTCGACTGCGAGGGCCAGGAGTTCAGCCTGAGCCTTTGCGGCGTATTTGGGAAGTCTGCGTACTTTGAATCTCGCCTGCAACGACATTGGCGACTCATTCGCCAAGGACATCGCGGACTTCTTACGAAACAACAGCTCACTACAAGAACTTGAACCTCAGGTCTAACGACATCAGTGACGAAGGTGCTACAGTACTCGCTGAGGCGCTCACAGTGAACGAAACGCTGAAGAAGCTGAATCTTAACCAGAAACAACCTCACGTCGCAGGGCTCTGGTCGCGTTTGCAGACATGCTGACTGTCAACTCCACTCTAGAGCTAGTGGAAGTCCTAGGGCTGGACACAGACCTGGAAGAAATCGAGGTCCTCTTCGAAAGGGAACGCTATGCCGATGTCTTCAGGAGGATCTACATCCGTTGGGAGCAGGACTGCCTGCCGCACCTGTCCAGACTTCTCCGGGAAGACAGGCACTGTTCCGAAGTGTCCATCGACGTCGCTGCTTCGGTGCCCAAGGACTGCCTGCGAGAATTCTTCGACGCCGTGGCAGGAAATACGACAGTGCGGACGCTCCAATTTGGTCCCAACGGCAACACGTTCGACGCCTCACTGACGGTCTCGTGTCCTTGCTAACGCGTACCGCGACTCTAAGCCGCGTCCAAAACCTCATGCCATTGGACCGAGACGAGTCGCTTGTAAGAGTCCTCAACGCTCTCAAGGAAAACCACTCTGTAGCCAGCATCACCATGAATGTGGAGGTGCTGACTGCTGATATCGCGACATCCCTTGCGGAACTTCTCGGTACCAACTCTACGTTGAGCGATGTGAACCTTTACGGACACTGCAAAATTGAAAGTGGTGTCCTCGATATTATCTTGGAGGCCTTAAAGAATAACCACACGTTAACGAATCTCGGGGGTGTTGAGGCCGGTACAGACGAAGAACATGAGGCTATGTCTGAAATTGAAGAGCTCCTGAATAGGAACTCCCGTCTCCTGTACAGGGCAAGTTGAGTTCGTTTTAGCCGGCGGCGTCGACTCTACCGATGATGGCGAAATCCCCCAACTCTTGAAAAATGTGATTAGCAGTGCGGAAGTGTTCAACAAGTTAGAGAAGGTAACGGGTAAACCAAAAGTAGCGCAGGAAGGCGGCGAGTCACCGTTGCCCCATATTTAATACGCTTCAGACTTTCTGATTGGCGGCTGGACATTTTCGCGTAGCTAAACACTGGATGCTTTTTGTGTTCACAGGGCAATTTTAATGATAAACTATGTCAGCTATTGTGTAATTTTTGTGAATAAACGCTTTTATCCCGACCTAATTGGTTAGTGTACGTATATGTATTTGTAATCATAAATGTTTATTTTGCATGTTTAGAACCATTAATTACTTCTTATATGCGTTACGTACTGCCCTCATCTCTCTCTCTCTCTCACACACACACACACACACACACACACACACACACGCACGCGTTCCCGCCAGTTGAATCCAGATGGCTGAACTTGCCCATAGCTCTAATTGACGTGTGGGTGACCGGGTCACACACTTTTAAAATTATTCCAGCTCAAACACGTCTTTTATTCGAACAAGATAATTGCCTTTCCGAAATAATCTGTCGGGGTGCAGTTACGGAGGTTTTTCTTCTATAAGTAATGCTAAGCTGTACAATACATTTGGCGGGAATTTCTGTTTGATGGCAGAGGAATTTGAGGTTTAACGGTTGTCTAAATTAAATGCTAATTAATGGTAGCTTGATTTGATAATCCCGCCATGCTCCGAAATATTCGAAAGGCTTTCCGCGTGTCCCGACGGAATGTCGTTGATTGGCGTCAGCTGTGTCATCGGAAACTTCATGAAGAACGGAAAGCCTCTAGCTCAGCAACAATGTAGGAACAAATGCGCGTAATCCAATGTGTGTAGCCGTCCACGTGTTGCGATCACAGGACGAAGTTTGTTGTGCGGAAGATTAAATCACACAAGCAGCCATCGCAACCGCAAAGGGGTACCTACAAGCATGAAGGTGAAATTCTGTGACGTGTCCTTGCCGATTTTCGTCCTTTTACATCAGTCGATCGCCAGCTCGTGTTGTGAAAACTAGTAACCCTGTAACTATTTGCGCAGCAACGCCACAAAATACTCTAACAATTAATCCTAAGTTCGTATGAATATCTGAGGCTGAATTAATCGTGTTGACAGTAAAAACAAGCACACCCATACTGGAGAGAGAAACGCGAGGCCTCTAACAAACAAGCGAAAGTTATCGGTATTTTCCCTAAATGAGGATGAAGCTCAACCTAGTCCAGCAATGCTATGAAGTGGACTTCCGAAACAAAATTCCAGGTTTATTTGTGAAACACAATGCACTGATTATAATCAAAGAAAACAAAGTTCGGGAGTCCAAAGGGAATCAGAGCAGACGACAGGAGCAGACGAGAAACTCTACGTAGCAGACGACGTCCTCACCATCGCTCTTCGACCAGAAAAATCGCTACCGACGCCAGCGCCACCGCGTTTGAGATCCCATAATTAGAGCTTGTCACGCACATGGTACATGGTCACGCAACGTTCCCTGCTGCCGCGTTCCCGGCGTAGCGTCAGCAAATGCCCTTGTTTGTGACGCTTGTGTGCTTGTGTGCTTGTGTTACGAACGATCGCATATTTTCGGATCGAGGGACATTTAGTGACGTAACGTTGATCACCCTGCGTCGTGTACACGTGAGTAAACGGGAAGTTTTGACAGCTGTTGACCGAAAGCTCCGCGTCGTACGTCGCCGCCTCCCTGGGGTCTACTGTTCACAGGCTGGCGACTGGCCTGTTGCGTCTTTGTGTCAGCAGTTCCCGCGCAATTCGAGTCTGCTGTGCTCAGGATGTTGTCTGGCCGCGATGTGCGCGGACTGCAGATTGCGAAGGTAATTTGGCGGACGATTGTCTGGGTAACTTCTGCTGCTGCGTGCGGCTTTACGATCGCAACGGGCGGCATATTTAAACGCAGAGGACGCAAGGGTCGCGTTTAAAAGGAACTTGGACTGGTTTTTAAACTGCCTGCTTTGCGCTAGTGCTGTGTACGTAAGATGAGGTTGTTTGTTTAGCCGATATACGAAATATAAACACGTCTGCTAAGCCGTCAGAGCCAACGTATGCCACGAACAAGTTGCGTGTTTGCGACGGAGCGGGGAATTACGCACGCTCGGCTGCACATTCGCTTGCTGGGGCGCTTTGACGGAACCCTCGGCCCGAGAAAATTTTGTCCCGGGTGGTCAAAAAACGAGAATAGTTGAATCAATTCGATGTGGCATGGCAAAGCGCATTTCAAGCTAAAGTTCGCCGGGCGATGTTTGTTTGGTTGGTGCAGGAGGGGGTTTTTGTTTCGCCTCAACTCTCCTGTTGTCACGAATTGGGTCTAACATCCGGATTTAGTCGTTCTAATCTCCAGTGAAACTTGTGATAGACTGCGGAACCACTAATTTTGCGAGCACACCGCCCGCCCCATTGGTCGGATAAGTGTTCTCAAAAAAAAAAAAAAAAAAAAACGAATCAGATTGCCTTCACATTGCTTAATTTGATGGTCAGATTGATGCCCTACCGCGAAAAAAAGAAAAAAAAAAAACGATCCGAAGGATAGTGCGAGCCAAACGACGAGTTAAACGGCAGGAAAACCGGTAGACCGAAAACAGGGTTCTTATCTTATTATTGTTTGTAACTTGTTTATTATTGTGTTGCTTGCAGCCAGAAACGGTGCTGTGTGCGTTTGTAATTAACGTTCTATCAGTGCCATAAAGCCTGAGGCAAAGTTGAATCTAAATGTGTGTACTGGGTATTTTGTTTTCACGAGGCAAGGGCACGGATTCGACTGATTAATCTGCGAAATTAGAAGCGGTGCATGAAAATTAGTTGGGCTTATGGTGCAGCATATCAGTTCAGCTTTTTTTCATCACACGTATTTGCCAAAACACGTGGCAATCGGTTTTTACAGAATGCAGTCCTTCAGTGGCACAGAATTCGCTTAGAGGCCAAAGGGCCGGCCAGGGCTTCTTAGGTCAAGCCTGACACAATTTTGCTGTCTGGAAAATAATTTTCCAGGTGGAAATTTTTTTTAAATTTAGTTTTCCCCGCCTTTATCTGCACTGTCATTATTTACTGTAAGAGTGAAGCAGCGAATGCGCTTTAACTCTGCTTACAGTGGCTTTTTGTCGCCTGTTACAAAAAAGTCTTTTGGCCCCATCTCCCAAAAGCCACTACAGATCTTGTTTAAACTAGAACAGATCTTGGTTTCCTGGATGCATGGTTTCGCTGCATCTGCTGCGATCAGCTCATCTTTTTATCATCACCAAGCTTGCTGCAGTTCAGAGATGACCAACTCCTTTCTTGCAAAATTAAGGTTCATTCGGAATCGGTATAGAATTTGATGATTGGTCATGACTGCATGTGTGATATATCGCTGTCCTTTATCCGGGAGCAGTCATACCTTTTCTCATCTGTACCGTCTAATTATCCACCGCTGTCTCTTTTGAGGGAACACACTGCCATGATAATGCGTGATGGCATACATGCAGACATCATTTTCTTGGATGCTGGCATGCACCCTATCCTACTGGTTAAAAAGAAAGAAAAAGAAACATGGACGTATTGATAGAAAACATGATGGGGGGGGGGGGTGAAATTCTAATAATTTTTTAATCTGTGCCCAATGTGCATAGACATTTTGTTTTGCTTTGTTGCGCAGTGGGCGAATCGCTGATGAATGACTTTTTCCTTCTGCAGGTCTCCTCTGCTGTTGCTAACACACCATCTCAGTGGCCCCTGTTGTGGGCTGCTAGCCACAAGGCCAGGGATTTAGTTCTGAGTGGCCATGTTTGTGATTGGAGGGGGCAAGCAAAGAAAAAAAACTGTGGGGGGAATTTCAGTCTAGCGTAAAATACCGATCAAGCGACCCCACCCGTGCAAGTGCCCCCCTCATTATCTGAGTACTTGAAGTTTTCGCGCACTACCGAACAAGTGCCCCCCACCCCCCCCCTCTCCTCCCCCAACCACCGTTGATGGCCCAAACCAATGAAACCAAAACCGCCCAGGAACAATTCTGACTGCGCTCTTGTCTAAGCCAGGATCCAATCCTAGAACACAGGGCAGCCATTAATTCCGCACCCGCTCGCCATTTTGTTGTCATCTGACACAGCCAAATGTGCTTGCCACTTCCTGACAACGGTGGTTCGTGACAAGCATTCGTAACGAAAGCCAGAAGACACTTGAAGATTTCTGAGAGGCACCAAAGCCAGTTTGCTCCACCGTGAACGCCCTCTGAACACATTCATGAGTACAGCTTGTTCCAAATCTCGAAAATGGACACATGATGGCAGGAATGGATTCTCTGGCTGAAGGGACAAACAGCGTGGTTGACGGGAACACCATATAAATTGCTAACACTCATTGTGCCAAGAGGGGCTTCACAGACTTCATCTTTACTAAAAATGGGCTTCTCCTTAATGAACTGCATTATTTTTTCTTTTACAGGGGGGGGGGTAAGGTTGGTTAACATTTACATGCCGCCATTTTGAATTACTGAGAAGTTCCTAACAGGGGCCCCCTCCCCAAAAATCCCTGAACTATCCGCACTTTGAGGGGGGCGCTTGCTCGGTATTTTACGGTCGGTTAGGTCTCCCCGAAATTGAACTGGTTACCCCACTGTGGTGTTCCTCATAACTTGCGTGCGCTGCACAAGATGAAAGGGGAAGCAGCATTGACTAACAAGCACTTTGTGCAATCGTTTTCCGAACCACACGTAGCTAGCGCTGTTATTTTGCGGCACGGTCTGTTCACTCAGCATGTTGTTATGAATTCAAAGCTCCCTTAATTCATTCGTTCGCAAAAATTTGATGAACATCACTGATAGGTTGATCTTGAAGCATGCAATAAACAGGCCGCCTTTATTTGAAGAACATGTTATATGAGAAATTCAGGAGCACTACATTTTTGCTTGACATGTCACATGTTGCTTTTCTTAAAGGATCCATTTGCTCAATAACTGTAATCATTAAGTCTGCAGCACTCGTTAATTTAACCTTTGGTAACATTTTTTGCTATTTTTTTAGTGTTTGCCAATTCATGCCTTGCTTGTTGTTAGCCATTCGGCTTGATTATTTGAAAATCTGCAGTGTGACAAACAAACATATGTGGTGTCCTTTATTTCAGGTCTGGGACCCTGCCGCTTCAAGGCGGACACAGTTTCAAGCACAAAGCCATGGAACTGCGTTATGCTACAAATTTGTGTTGAATTTTCACTGCCAGGGCCCCAATACTTTCAATTTATATATCGCTGCAATAGAGCAGTTTTTCATTACTGGACAGCTTGGATAGATTTACTTCATTGTTTATGTGCGTGCATTAGGACTGGTGTTATGCTAGCAACCTTTCACAGTGTATCACTGATTTCAGGGCTCGTCATTCTGTTAAGGTTTTTGCTTGGCCACTAACGTGCCACACAAAGTTGCCCAAAATTGATGTGTCGCTCTGCTTTAGGAAAAATCGGTTTCTTGCCTTCGTTGAAACCTATAATTTTGCCTTTCTCTTGTATGTATGCAATTTCCATTATTGTGCGAGCTGAAAATATTTGCTGCTGCTTTTTTTTTTAATTACCCAGACATCGTTGCTGTCACTGAAACCACATTTTTTATTTGTGTCATTACAAGTACAACTTAATTACGATCAAAGTTTACACTCTGTGGTACAAGATGAACCACAATTTGCTCATAGTTTTTTGTTATGCACGGTTGAGGTTTTCCACTTAAGTAAACGAATGAAAGATCAAGTGCACGGATGACTCTTAAAGAGCTGTCTAATACCCCAGCTACACTAGGGTCCGATGTCATTTGAACCAAATGTCATGTGACTCAAATGGGGTGCTTCGAATGCCATTCAGAATCCGCCGTGCTACACTACAATTTAAATGGAATTTGAAAGCTTTAGCATTCGCTCGCCGTGCCGCATGGTGCTGCTGCTGTAGAGTTCTGTTTTTTTTTTTTTTTGCACATTATAATGCAGCAATCAAATTTAGCAGCAGTCTTTCGTATTAAAATGATATGTAATTACCAATAATGTAAACTTTGACACGGTTTTTGCTTAATTCTGAATCCCAATCGAGGTTTTTTGTGCTGTCTGGCCACACTGGTTCGTTGCTTGCTCGCGCTGGTGCTGAGAGTACGGAATTATTACATCTTGATATCACAATTTAAGTGAATGAGAAGTAAAGAGTCCCACAAGAATATTTTCCTCGTTTTAAGTACGCCAGTAATGTATTTGTTTACGCTGACTTGGAACGCTGTGCGCGAGAGTGCTAGAAATGGCATTTGAAATCCCAAATGTCTCCCTCAGTGCTCATTTGGCTCGAATGCCATTTGAGCCGAATGGCATTTCAAAACCTAGTGTAGCAGCACAACTTGCATTTCGGTCAAATGGACATTTGGACGCTAGTGTAGCAAAGGTACAAAGCAGCTATTTTTTTTCCATTAACAGCACCCGTGAGCTTTTACAACGCATTTGTTCTACCAGCAGACAGCAGTTCAACTTGTGTCTGCTACTGTTGCCAATCGGCAACTCCAGGTTGTCTTTTCAGCGCCACAGCGAGTAAACGAGTGTCCCAAATGTGTGCAATTCACTTGCAGGTGCAGTAAAGATCGAAGCCGTGGACACCGAGCCGGCTGGGGCTGCGGGGTCTCCGCTGAGCCTTACGCGATATCTTGGGCCCCCTGGAGGTGAGATATTGCTTTGCCGATCAAAGTTTTTGATAGTTGATAAGCAGTGCCTCTCTCTCGACACCCCCTCACCTGATGGGGCTCCACACTTGAGCTTCACATCAGGATGATTTATTTTATTTATGGTGGTGTCTATTATCACGGCAACCGTGAGAATTACCGTGAGAAATTTCTCACGGCAGTCGCCTCTCATTGGCCAAGAACGCTACCTGGAGAGTCTATGGGATGAATATTCCCTAAGAAGCGGTGTCCGCAGCTGCCCCTGTAGCGCGGTGGTAAAGCACTTGGTTTTAAACGAGAAGGCTCAAGTTCGAGTCCGACATTGCCATGTTTTATTTTTTTTTTCTTTTTAGCTTTCGGAATCATTTGGTCATCGAGATTTTGTTAATGCTTTTTTTACTGCGGTTTTTCCTTTATCAAGAGATCGGCGCACAGGACTTCTAGAATGGGTTGAATTACGTTTATTATAAGTTGTGTTCTGTGTTGTTGGGCTGAATCAGATTAGGTTTGTTGCAGTTGGGCTGGATTTGGGTAGGTTATGACACGTTCGGTTAGGTTATGTTGCGTCAGTTTACGTTGGAACGTTACATTATTGAGCAAGTTTTAGGCCAGCCAGCTTTCATGGAAACTGCCGTGAGAATTTCCCAAAGGTAATTCTCACGGCTCCCGTGAGATTAGACGCGGCCTTTATATATTGATAAGTAAAACCTCGTTACACGAGACACTCAAGGGAACCAAAAAACGTGTCTCCTGTCACCAAGGTCTCTTGTATGCAATGTTGCTAACATGTCGAACGTAGGAAAAGCAACCAAACCGCTTTCATTCAGATGTCTCTTATAAACAAGTGTCTCTTGTAACAGTGTCTCTTGTAAGGAGGTTTTACTGTACTACAATCCCCATTACAGGGATTTTAGCAGGGCGGTTGCAGACATATTTTTTTTTTACAATGTTGTCACTCAAGAATAGATACAACAAAACAAGCAAAAACAAATACGACAGCAAAATATGAATAATCAGGTCAAATTTGCTGCAAATAGCGATAAGGACGGCTCCAAAACACGGTTATTTGTTAGTACAATCCACTGAGTTGCGGTACACGGGAAGAAGGAATATTTCAAGCAGGTATTTCGCGACCAAAAAGGGGTATCGTCAGTTGATGCCTTTGTTAGGTGGCATTTCCAGGTAAAAATGAAATGATATCAGTAACATCAAGCTTGTAATGCTCTTTAATTAATTGGTAAAGAAATTTTAATCTTATTGAGCAATGTCTTTCGGTAATTGAAGGTTCATTGGAACGTTCTAAGTGTTGAGTTTCTAGAGGTGCATCCAAAGCTGTTAAAGGTAAAGCGAACTGCCTTTTTTCCTGCACGTTTTTCAATTTAGTTTTGTTAGCGGTAGTGAAGGGGTCCCAAAAAGATGTGAAATTGCTTAAGTTGGTGAAATTTTAAGGTTTGTGAAGTTCTTGTAGTGAGCCTAGATTAATATAAACCCTCTTTTGGGACCCACCCTTTGGCCAGGAGTTTTGTCAAGAAATTGCCTTTTTTTTTTATTCCACCACGTGCCGAGAGGGGCTCTGTAGTATAGAGTTGTTGGTGCTGTCACCGGAACTGCTCTCCTATGGCACTGCTAAGATGTTACCAGTGTGGTCTTCACCCAGTTGCCAAGCAAGCTGCCAAGTGTCGCTCCTCTCCGATGTCTATGGCCTTCAATTTGGCCAGCCTTCCACATTTTACACGTAAGCGGGCACATAACACAACGCATGCACTACGCAAGTTTGATGAAAGTGCCAGACGAGATTCCTCAGAATATGCTCTAACTGGCCTGGCAACACTACCCTGTTTGGCGATACGTTGCACCGAGTGAAAGCTCTACCACGCTACATCCTTCAATGCCAATTAACTGTGCAATGACCTTGTCAATGTCT
This sequence comes from Haemaphysalis longicornis, assembly GCA_013339765.2. Taxonomy (NCBI): domain Eukaryota; kingdom Metazoa; phylum Arthropoda; class Arachnida; order Ixodida; family Ixodidae; genus Haemaphysalis; species Haemaphysalis longicornis. The sequence continues at coordinate 39,102,312 of CM023457.1, read as the reverse complement.
GCGAAGTGCACAATGATGCAAGCTGCGACTTTTTGTCAAAGACGATAGTCTTTCTTGGGCTACTTGAATGCGAAAATTTTGGTCTGTCTGTATGTCTGTCTGTCCGTCTGTGACCCAATTCAACCACCCGGCCAAAGTGAAACAGGAGCTGCGCTATATTCTTATATACCCACAGCCAAATCTAAATGTCCAAGTCTGGTGGCAATACCATATTCTCGTGCATATAATCCGCCCATGCATATAACCCGCACCCCACTTTCAGCCCGCTGGAAAAGAAAAAAAAATCCTCACGTATTGCCCGCACATTTTGTACAGAAAAGGCTGCACCAAAGCTGCTGCTCAAGCAACACGTCACATACTGTGTAGACAGAGAAAGCGTATATCGAGCTAGAATACACCGATTTCAAGGCGAAAGTCACAACACACTGAAATTCTGTTGGTAGAGTGCGCTCGCTTTTGTTGTTCCTTTTATGTCCGTGTATGTTTTGCGCAATCACTGCCACAGAAGGCTTAGTCAGTGCTACTGTGTAGGAGCTTCACGGCACAACGAGCATTGCCGTGAAGCTGCACTAAAAGAGAAAAAACCCACGTATAAACCGCACCCCTTACTTTGCCACTAAAATTTTCACATTTTTGGCTGCGGGTTATACGCGCAAAAATACGGTATTCATACTTGTCAACTATGTTGAGCAAGAACTTGACGGTGCACAAATATGAGGCAGAAAATCAATACATGAGTGATATTTGCAGTATTCCTTTATAACAAATGCGTGGATGCTTGATTTTCGCGATAGCAAATGAAATGTTCCATCCACTGCATTGAAAATTCACTCCATCACCTCCTGTCACCTGCTGCACTTTAGCTTGTGGCAACAGTTACAAAAGGTTATACTGGATAGTTTCCACGTTCCGCTTGGAATGCTCGTGGTGTAGGGCAACGCGGCTCTCTAAACAATGTAGTAGGGTGCCTCGATTGACGCGCGTCTCTGCCGTACGGCAGCGCTGGCATCGAGGCACCCGGCCTGGAGCACTGGAACACGGTAAATTTAAATTGACTTGAGCAAACCTCTAGCATGTTTACCTTGGGAAGAACGATACAGGAGAGGAACAGCATGAGAGGTGAGCGAGAAAGCGAAGGGAGGCATTTACTTGGCAAATGTTGACGATATGCGCCATATTTTTTTTCATTGCCTTCGCTTGCTCGGAGCTTCGCCTCTGTGCTACTAGGCGACTAGACGAGGGTGACATGGCTGCTTCAACGCCGCTTGGACGCTCAGTCTTGCCATCGATGGCGTGCCGGCCGGGCTGTCTGTGCATTTTCAGTGCAAGCGAAAGCATGAATCCAATTATCCAGTAGATGTGTTATGAACGGCGTAATTCAACGTGATTTGTTTGCCAAACGATGTAATGCGATGTAACCGAACCAACTTACAACAAACTTCAGTATCAAATTCATTATAAAAAATTCGAACAGTTGATGAAAAATGCGATAATGAAAGAGATACCATGCCCATCACTGTGAATAGTAGTCTACTCCAAAATAAATTTATTGCAGAAAAATGTGCTCCTATTTGCAGTAGGTAGTGATTTTTGCCTGAACACGTTGCTTAGCACCGTCAATGAGAATGGCATTTTCAACACGCGACATCATTTAGACGAACTCCAATCCACTTCCCTCTATTTCGGAGCAGTATTACCGCAGCACATCGGTAGCAGAAAGGACTTCTTGCAACGTCGGGCGAGGGTGATAGTGTGCTGGCAACAGCTCGTTGGTGGTGCCTCGGCACCAGACCCCATTACGTCAGTAACAATTTCAGAAACCAATGGGCTCACTGTAACAGCAACGGCGTCGTCTGCTGGCAAAAGGCGCGGATTGCTCTTGCTACGGGGTTTCACGGAAGCAGTGGCCGGCAAGGTAGCTGCCTGGAGGTTGTTGTTGAACACGTTCATTTCACATTTTTATGCCAATCTGATACAGCCCTGTCACACGGGCACTTTCAATCCGGATTGAAGCAAAGCGCGATTGACTTTTCGAGTGGGCTCGACGCCCTGCCGCTGCTACACGGCACGTTTCAGTCCCGATTGAGAAGTTGCACCAGTTGTACTCGCGTACTCTAGACGGCGCAAAAATGTACTTCATGGCTGGCGTCTGGTAACTTTGCGCGGTCGTAGGTACACATAACTATATAAATGTGACTGCATGCTTATTTGGGCCAAGTTATTTGATACAATTTCTGGCGTTAGTTGGTTGTAATGTTTTGTGCCATTAGTCAGTGGGACGAGAGTATCGCCGCTTTTGCACGATCGCACTTGGAAACCCCAATTGAGCTTGGGGAACCAGGATTGAGTTCAAGCGGATTGGGCTCGATCACGGTTGAAGCTGACGGAAGGAGCGCCCGATCCGGATTGAGCTCGTTCCGCATAGACTCAATCACGATTGAGAGTGCCCGTGTGGCAGGGGTATAAGGCTGCTTTAAACAGCGGCCCAGAGGCTAGGCATAACCAGCGCACCAGTGCGCTGGCGGGCGTTTGGTGACCGATCACGCGGGTGCAGAGTAATATACCGTATAATGCGGAATATAGGTCGAGGCGGAATATAGGTCGACCCCCTTACCTTGTAGCCGAAAAATGCAAAAAAAAAAAATTAGGTACCAACCATTGTTTTATTGAGACTATAACTTGTTTCGTCTCAGATTACTCATTTAAAACTATCTGAAGTATCGTCGGACGACTGCTTCTGGCTCGCTGTCGCCCACACAGCAGGTCGTCCTCGGTGCAGTCCAGGGAATTGCTTATGCAGCACTTCTTAAACACTCGGAAGACCATGTCACGTGAAGCGAGCGCAAAGCATGGGACACTCGTGTGCAGACCGGAGCGACAGCCAGTCTGTGCAGGCGGTCAGCAAACATCTTGGGGTATCCATTCGTAGAGACATCGCACGACGCTAGCGGACAAAATTTGCCCCTTTGTACAGCAGCACAGGTGCACAGAGCAGCGCCCATGAAACGAGGCCTTCCGAGCGTTGCATACGGAGAGCTGCCCCTTCAGCTAACGCCGCTAGCAACACTTCTTTTGGTGATACCGAACTGGCGCAAGGCCACTGCCTTGGAAAACCCCCAACTTTTCTTTTAAATGCTGCTGTAAACTGGCACCAAGTGCCTAAACTCATTTTGAGCAAGAAGAAAATAGCACGCACACATTCGCCGGCAGTGAGAGAAGCAACAAAACAAAGATGGGGTCGCGTCCGCTTGATGGTGGTGGCAATGGTGCCTTTGAGGTTTCGATGGGCTCGATGCGCTGCCTGGTCGCCTGATGACAACTGCCAGTGACTGCAATATAGGTGGAGGGGTGACTTTTCGGCAAATTTTTCTGTAAAAAATCTCGACCTATATTCCGCATTATGCGGTATTTAATGTTTAGTTTGTTATAAAAAATATATTTTGCATGCACAAGGGCAGGAAAATAATTCAGTGTTCACTTTAGAGCACAATTCGCTCTATCCGAGTTCGTTATGTACGGATTTGACTGCAGCTGCATACTGTGAAATCTCAAGCAAAGGGAAACTTTCACGAAGCACTGTGCGCACAGCCTATGCTTTTGCTCGTGATAACTAGGCTTAGAGGTGTTAAAGCCGAACTATTAAAGCGATAGCTTTCTTAGTGGGACCGATGGTGTCGTGTCAGAAATCTAATGCACTTCTGATAAAATGTCCGACAAGATCTCTGGACACACGGCGTGTGCGTGAAACCGGGCTTTCATTGTGTCAAAATGGTTACTTGATAATCGCGAGAAAGGAATGGTTCTAGATGAGACAATAATACACGCACCGATCATGAAGAAGGAGTACAACAGTATACCTTTGTCTCATAAACCGTTTATCGGCATGCATTTAGATCACTCGTAGATGCGTTTACTTGCTGAGCACGAAGACGCGGGTTCGACTCCCGGCCGCGGCGGCCGCTTTTCTGATGGAGGCGAAAAGCAAAAACGCCCGTGTGTACGAGATTTCGGCGCACGTTAAAGATCCCCAGGTCGTCAAAATTAATCCGGAGCCCTCCACTACGGCACGCCTCATCGCCTGCGTTGCGTCAACGCGTTAAACCATACCATCAATCAGATGCGTTTACTTAGTGCGCGAAAAATCGCTGCATGGGTTCGTTAGATCGTTTGCGATTTAGGTCTTGTAAGGTTTGACGACCGATTGGATGCACTTTGAGCTTTTTGTGCTTCCGGCAACTTTCTTTAGGAAAGGATGGTAAAGCGTTCATTTGTTTTGCAGCTGCCCCAGCGGTTGGCGGTGGCAAGCGGCCGCCGCTGTACTCGTGCTCCTACTGTCCGTACAGCACGGACAGCGACCTGGCCGTCCACGTGTGCCGACGCGTCTTCGGCCCGACGGCCCTGCGAGGCTCCCGCTCCACCCGGTTTGCGGGGGAGCGCACCTTCAAGTGCAGCTTCTGCCCGTCGGCCTTCTACCAGCGCTCGCACCTGGCCAGCCACCTGCTCACCCACACGGGACAGAAGCCCTTCAAGTGCGACATCTGTGAGCAGGCCTTCTCCCGAAAGTCGAGCATGCTGCGCCACCGGGAGACACAGCACGTGCCACCGTTGCCGCCGCTGCCGCCACTGCCGCCGTTGCCGCCTGCCTTGGGCTAGTCGGACTGCTTCGTTGGCCGAAAAGGAAATCGAGGAAGCTCACACTGAATGAATGGATGAAATGTCTTTATTTATTGTAGGATGGCTCTTTGGCCTAATAGGGAAGAAGAGGGGTGTAGGAGAGAAGACAGAAAAAAAAGAAAGAATTGCATACACACGCGCGTGTATATGGTGTACATTTACAGTCACGTGCGGCAATCAATGCCTGCCTTGCGAGCGAACGCTGAGAAGAGCAGTGTGTCGTGGCTGTTGTTGTTGTTGGGGGTGGTTTAAGACTTGAAGGCACAGTAGACTCTCGATAAACAGAACTAACAGAACTTCAAGGGGCCGAAAAAATTAGTTCCATCTAAGGAGGCACACTGTTAAACCAAAAAAAAGTTTATTTTTTGCCGTTATGATGATGAAAATTGACGGACACATGTACCGTACTTACCCAATTCTAACGCGCTCCCGATTCTAACAAGCATTCGATTTTCCTGGCAAAAAAAAAACCCGAAAAAACTTCCACCTCCGATTGTAATGCGCACAGAGCTTTGTTACCCAGAAAAATGAATGCGAGAGAAATGGCCGATTTACTTCCTGAAGTAATCTCACTCATCTTACTCCTAGTCGCTCTCCGAGAGGTCCTTGTTGCTTTCCGCTGACCACAACATGTCGTTCTCGGTGCCATCAAGCGCGTTCGCGATGCCACACTTCTGAATGAACGTTCAACCATGGTCCATGGGATCGTGGCTCATGCCTCGCACACCCATCCCGCGAGCTTCTCTAGAGGCGCACGCTTCAATTGACCGCTCGTTTTGAACACATGAGAGACGCTCGTAAGCCACTCGTGGAAGCGGCGCATCGTCGTTGCCGCTGCTGCCATTGCTGTTATCAAGCACACAAGTGGAGCGATATGACGATTTGTGTGAACGCCGATAGAAAAGCCTAGGCGCCTAGGCTTCCTCCGTCTGAAAAATCGTTGCTAAAAGCTTTGGCGCCATCATGAAATGGCGATGGCGATGGGTGGGACAAAATTTCCGGTGTTTCGGCAGGTTTGATTTCGCATCCGATTCTAACGTGCATGCGATTTTTCGGCCTATTTTTCCGCAAAAAAAGTGCACTTTAGAATCGGGTAAGTACGGTAGTATTTCATTCTATTTGTAGATGGAAACATTGTTTTTGTGTACAATTACTACATTCAAATTTATTCTGTGTTTGTATTTGGTTTTCCGACAGCCTTTGTAAGCAAACTGCTGGAGTGATGCAGCTGAACGACATACCAGTGAACTGTGCCCAAATCAGAGAGTGCAATAAGACTAACATCATCATTTTATCTGGTCTGTAGCAGAAGTGACGACCGTTCAAAGTATGGGCTTGAAAGGTGGGAACCAGAAAAACCGGTTTTGCCTTCCAAGCCCAAACTTCAAACGGTCGTATCTTCTGCTACAGCCCAGATAGAATGATGATGTTAGTCTTATTGCACTCCTTGATTTGGGCATAGTTCACTGGTATGTCGTTCAGCTGCATCACTCCAGCAGTTTGCTTACAAAGGCTGTCGGAAAATCAAATATAAAAATCGGAATAAATTTGAATGTAGTCACTTTACACAAAAACAAATTTTATGTCTACGATCATAATGAAATACTACATGTGCCTGTCAATTCTCATCATCATAACTGCAAAAATAAACTTTCTGATCAAAGACCCATGTGCCTTCTTAATTAACAGGAGTTGTGCAAAAGTGCAAATTTATGTGCGTGCGCACTCTTAATACCATTTCATGCAACTCTAAGTACCACAAGGAGAATGTAGCAGACAGATTTCAGAAAACAAGAAAACTACAAGAGATTTAGGCACAGCAGTCACAAAGCTTATTTGGCAACAATTAGTCACTGTGCACTAAAAAAACATCATTTTGTGGTTGTTTGGAGACCCATGCAGCGGCGTCTTGAAGATCAGGATCGTCAGCAGTCGATGCTCATGGCAATGGCCCTGACAAGAAATTCTATTTCCACTTTCAATTCTGTGTAAAACGATGACTCTGAAATTTTAGTTCCAATTACTGAAAATTTTTTTTATGTTGTCTGAAAACAATACTAACCAACTTACAGGCTACTGTTCCGTTTAAGTGGCAATTTTGTTTAAGCAATTTCTGTTTATCGAGATTCTACTGTAGTGAAGCTGTACGCAACCTTCACGACCATCACGAAGACGACTTAAGTCCAACGATGGCAGCCGATGTTGCTCTTTCAGTTGCTGCAGCAACGACCTTTACTCCATCATTGTTGCTGTGTGAGCTTCCTTCATTTATTTAAAAATGATTATCATTGGAAATCACCTTGAGGGGCGTACGCTATGACGTGCCTTTCTCATTTCGATCAATTATTTTCACAATTGCGGTGAACGCTGGAGTTGTTTCTTTTTTTTTTTTTTTTTTTTTTTTGCCGGCCAATCTTACAAGCGGGTATTCTTGGCTTGCAAACGTGCGCCTATGATGCTGGGAAATTGCCGCGAGGGACGCACATACGAGCGCTTGGCATTTTCTTGGATTTTTAGAGATGATAGTCTTTCTTGGGCTACTAAAACGCAGAAATTTTGGTCGGGCTGTCTGTCTGTCTGTCTGTGTGACTCCAATCAGCCACCTGGCCAAATGAAACAGAATTTGCACAATAGTCTTATATACTCGCAGCGAAATCTAAGCAGTCTAAGTCTGGTGTCAGTGTTCATACTTGCCGACATTGTTGAACAAGTTGCGCAAATATAAGGCAAAAAGTCTATACATAAGTGATATTTGCAGTGTTACTTTATTTAGAAATTGATGGATCATTGGTTTTGGCGATAGCAAATGAAATACTACATCAGCAGAAAACTGTCACCTGCTGTTGCCAGCGCTACTTCCTGGCGGCATTTCAGAAATCAAACGGCAATAGCAACGAAAGGTTCCACTAGATGGGATCCACTTTCCGCTTGCAACACCCGTGCAGTAAAGCATCGTGGCTCTATAAATGTTACAGTAGGGTGCCTCAATTCACACTAATCTCCGCCATACAGCAGCGCTGGCATCAAGACACCCAACTTGGAGCAGTAGAACGCGGTAAATTTAAATTGACTTGAGCAAACCTCTAGCGTGTTATCTTGGGGGAAATGAGACGGGAGAGGAACAGCATGAGAGGTGAGCGGGAAAGAGAAGGGAGCCATTTACTTGCCAGGGGTGCCAGTCGACTATTGTCTTTCAGTGACATTTGCAACGAAAGGAGCAGATACGCGGCATTTTTTTAACTTCTGGGCTGTCGCTGCAATCTTGGCCAATCTCCCTAAGTGGGTATGCTTGGCTTGACAAACATGCACTGGGGGTGCTGGGCGGTTGCCGTATTTTCGCGCGTACAACCCGCACCAAAAATGAGAAAATTTCAGTGGCAAAGTAGGGGTGCGGATAATACGCAGGGTTTTTCCTAAGTGCAGCTTTACGGCAATGCGCGTTGTGCAGTGAAGCTCCTAAACAGTAACACTGACTGAGCCTTCCATAGCTCTAGCGAGAGCAGTGACACTCAGTGAACTGTGACCTTCGCCTTGCAGTCAGTGTATTCTACTTGCTAAATAAACGGTTTTCCTATCTACATAGTATGTGGTGTGTTGCTTGAGCAGTAACTTTGGTGCAGCCTTTCCTGTATCAAATGTGCAGGCAATATGCGAGGATTTTGTTTCCTTTTCCTTTTCCGGCGGGCTGAAAGTGTGGGTGCGGATTATATGCAGGGGCGGGTTATACGCGCGAAAATACGGAGCACGTACACACAAGTGCTAGGCATTTTCTTCGTTTTGTTATCTGCTGGGCGGTCGCCGCGAGGCCCGCGCTCACGTGCACGCATTCGGCAATTTCTTGGTATTTTTAACTGCGGGCGCGAAAATTACGATTAGCTAAAGAGCTGCACTCTTAAAAACAATCGGGACTTGGAACCAAAGAGCAATCTGAAGTGTGCCGACATTCGCGCACCCCTCCTTATTTGTACTCGTGCCCCTAACACATGTCATGCCCTCTTCGACCAGCGGGTTTCTTAATGTGTGACATTTTCTATCGACAATTATCGCCCACTCCCAAGCCAGCTTGTGGTTGGTTGTTCCTCTGGGTAGTTCTGAAGCATGAGCCGAGCGGGGCATTTCTCCCCACCTGAAATCAATCTAGTAAACTATTCAGCATGGAAGCTGGAGATAGGTGGTGGTAGCTTCGACATTATGGAGGGCGCGAAAGAACATGAACACCAAGAAGAGGGATGTGGACAGGACGAGCACTAGTGCTACTAGCATTTGTACTCGCTACAAGCTCTTAACGGCGAAGCTGTTTAGAAAATTGTAATTTTTCGTGTCTGGGCCTCACGGTGATTACCCGGTAGTTAAAAAAAAAAAAATGCCTAGCGCTCGTGTGTCCAGCGCACGTTTGTCAAGCCAAGCATACCCACTTAGAGAGATTGGCCAAAAAAACTCCAGCGTCTGCCGTAATCGTGGCAATGCTTCCTCGGAACGAGAAAGACATGTAATAGCGTACGCCCCTTCCAGTGTGATATCCAATTATTATATTATAACTTACAAAACATGAAAGAAGCTCGGACTTATAGGAACAATAATGGAGTAAAGGTCATTGCGGCAGCTAAGACGAAGCAAATCAGCTGCAACCGTGGACTGAAACATTTGTTATGGTGGTGGAGATTGCGTACAGCTTCATCTTGCACGTTAATGTGAGCTTCCTTCATTTTTTTAATTGTGTTCACATTCCTCTGCACATTTTAATGTTGGGGCAGTAGTAAACTTCAAACTGCACTGCAGGAGAGGGCAGACGGGGTTGACCACTTGTTGTGATCGCCCTTTTCCTTTTCCCTGTCACAGTGGTGATGAATCTGCAGCCTTGAGACGGCTGGCTCAGCAGTGTAGTAGTTTGAACTGCCGCTAAGGCTCTTGCGTCTGGTCGGTTGCTCTCTGCACTTAATGCAGGCTGCACCATAAAACGCATCGACGCAAAATGGACACACGCCACCTCTTTTCAAACCAGGTTGGCTTGACTACTACCCAGCGTTTATTCGGAGGCTTCGTTCTGTAGTAGCGGTGGTACTTCAAGAAACTTTTGTGTTTACTTTTTGTTTGTTCCCATGCACTAGAAGCTGTTATTTTGCACCAGATCAGTTGGAGCAAGCGGGAATGGGCTTCTTATTTCTGCCCATCAATGTCTACATGTCTCACGTTTCCTATTTCTTTCCTGTAAAACACCTGCTGAAATGCATAGAAAAAAAAACGCTTAATTGAAGCCTTTTGAGGCGAATGCTGGCAGCCGAGAATAGCTGCAGCTTTTTATGTAGGTTTGTGACAGTACATTTTTGCTATCTTTTGTGCACCTCCATCTGCGATGCGACGTGCACAAAATTTGGATTGTTCGCAAGTGGCGCAAGTAAGACGCCAAACGTAGGGATTCATACGGTGTGTACTATTATATACAGTAGAATCTTGAGGATACAATTCTAGGTAATGTGAATTTCGGGATAGTGCAAATTTTAAAGAACTCCTGGCGAAATTGCATTATTTGCAATGGGTGACATTTCGGCTGTTAGTAACGGGTTAGGAACGAGCCGGTGAGGCGCTCCACTGCCGAGTGAGCAAGCGAGGGCGATGTATGGGCTCACTCTCCCCTCTTTGTCACTCTTTCTCCAGGAACAGCCGGGCTGTTGTTTTCTGCTCGCGAAAATGCACTGCGCACGCCCCAGGCGTGCTGACGCTGCCGCGGAACCACCCGCACGCTGCGCGCGGCGCGGCCGGCGGTGGCGACACGGCGGCGGCTTTGGCCGCGAAGTGGTCTGGCGCGCTCGAGCGACCGCTTCTAACCGCTCTTTAAACTGCCACTCAAGGCACAGATGAAGTTGCTTATGTGGTAAAGGCGCTTATAATGTGGGCGAAAATGGTATTATAAAACATCATCCGCGCCGCTAGTGAAAGTGCCCGTGAAATATCTGCCGGGGTGGTGAGCCTAAACATCTCTGGTGGAGCCAGCCGGCTGTCTCGAGCTCTTTGAAACTGCCGCTCCGAGGCACGTGCCGCCCCGTTGGCAGAAGTTGTCAGGCTCCTCCACTGCCTCATGCGTAGCGTATCATTTTTCTGATCAAGATAGAAGCGGCCGCGTGCATGGAATCGTCGACGCGGGTGTGAAAAAACCGCACACACAATGCTGACGCGTACGAATCCCGTGCAAAAACACACCATGCGGTTCATGCCTTGATAGTTGCGGCGTGTAGTGAGCTTGGGCACTGTGAGTGAGGAGATGAGTGAAAAAAGTTTTACAAGCTCCAGAAAGGACTGCTCGGCGACGTGAAGGTTAAAAAAAAGCAGAAAAACATCGCGGATTTCTTCACGCAGAAGTAAGCAAGAAATAAACGAATTTTTAGGGCTCAATTTTTTGGTCTGTGTTGGTTTACACGAATTTCAGATGATACGAATATTTTTCGCGGTTGTGCAAGGTTTGTATCTTCGAGATTTTATTGTATAAATTTTTCTCAAAACTGAATATTTATTCTTTTGGTGGCGTTCGCCATACTTTTGCCACGGTGTTCGAGAAGCTGGATTTCTTTACTTGGCAGCTGTATAGAGCACGTTGCGAGTTTATAGAATTTGTTAAAGGAGAATTTCGTTGTACTCCAGAATCTCCTGTGCACGTGAAATTTTGATAACCGAGCACAATAAATGTTGTTTGAATGTCACTGAAGTCTTGCGTGCAGTGCCTACAGCCCTGCTGCACTTTTATGATGATAGCAGAATGGAATGAATCTTGTATCACTAATTGAGGGGAGTCTGCTGAATTGAGAAATTTGGGCTGGTTGGGGATAGAACTTCGACATGGTGAAGGGTGCAAGAAGATAGGGACACAAGAGCACTTACAATACACATGCAAGAAACTTCTCGGAATCTTGTACGCTGCGAGAACAGGGACAGCGCTGCCAGGAATGTGTACGCCCTGCGTGCTCCTAAAATTGTCAACAGGGCAGACCTAGTGCTACCCAGATTCTGACAATTATTCCTCGGCAAGTTGCTGCAACTGTATATAAAAAAATTATTTTAGTAGTTGTTAAAGGGGCTATGAAGACGAAATACACGTTTGGCTGATTAAAAAAATGGCTCCAATCCACGCTGTGAAGGTGATTGGAAAGCAAAGCTTTGAACGACACCTACAACAATTGCTCATTCTACGTCACTTGTATTCACTTACACGGCTCTAGAAAGAGGGAAACCAGTGATTCTGCCAGTCGTCCCAAACACAGCAGCGTTGGCCACAGCCAGGCTAGAGCGCATGCTGCCGCTGTAGCCCGGCCGGGAGTCGGGAGAAAGAAAGCGGAGAAGAACATCTTTCGAAGGGTGAGACCGCGGCACCTAGCCATCCTGATGTGCAAGCTTGGGGCTGCACCACAGCGCGATACAAGCGCAGGCACGGAAGGAATTTGGCATGTGAGCTTAGTGATTGCCATTTATACCGATTGCCATTTATACCATTTATGCAGTTATGAGAATACCGCCCCAGGCCAAATCATAGCCAACTTCAAATCACAATTAATTCAAAGATGATACTGGAGCAAAGGGGCAACATTGTGCAAGCACCAAGTAATAAGCAACCAAACCGTCTCACGAAACTGTTCTTCAGGTCTTTTCACAGACAGATTCTGCGTGCTTGCGCAAATGAACTCGCCTGTCAGCACACACACTGCCCCAGACCAAGTTATGCCCTCCAACTCGCAAACCCCGAGACAAGAAAAATAGAGCTCGACTTGAAACAGCACTCAAGAAATGTGTTTCTTTGCTCAACACAGCTTGCATGTTCGATTTGTCCAAAAAAAACGTGCGAGCAGGTGTCACGTTTGAACGGTTACTCCTTGTTATGGACCGATGAGTGCAGTTGTTGACGATACTTTGACGGAAACGTCTGTGGGCACACGTTGCAAGTGGGTGGGGATCACCAGTTGGTAGTTCTGCACAAACGAAGCGTTGCAGTGCTTGCACTTGAACAGCTTGTCGTCCAGGTGCATTCGCACGTGCCGGATCGGGTTATGTTTATCCATGAACGTGCGGGCGCAGACGTTACACTCGAAGGGATCCTTTCCCCGTGTAACGTGCATATGAAGCAGCCAGTTTGCTTTGGAATCGAACGGCTTGGCCAAACACAGATCGCACTTGTAGCTCTTCTGACCCGAGTGCATTACGACGACGTGCCTGTCCAAGTGGTGCTTTTGGGTGAATGCTTGCGGGAAGACGATGCATTTGTACGGCCTCTCCTTCGTATGTGTGCACGTGGATGTGCTTCAATACGCAAACCCTGTGCGTGGATGTGTAGGAGCAGAATGGGCACGAGAACTGGCCGTTATCGTTTGCTTCCGTAGTCACCTTGGTGCGGGGATTTTGGTGTGGACCAGCATCCGCAACTTCCAATTGTAAAACTGCTACAGAAACAATAAAAAAATCAGCGTGTCCAACGAGGTTCAGAATCCGAGACAATCTGAGAGGCACATGCTAAAGCGTCCCTTATCACTGCCACCTAACCTTGTGAATGTGTAATAACAGCTCCTATAAATTTGCCTTTCTTTGGGTGGAGGTGGGGAGTGGGTTGCTTTGGTTGAGGGTTGGGAACACTTCCGTTAGAAGACGACCCAGGGCAGCCTGCTCCCGTAAATTTTACACTGGGAACTCAAAACTCTGAAATCGCCACATCTCCAGAAATGAAACTCCGCAACAGTGATGTACTCGAGCTCTCAGTCAACTAAAACCCCGTAGAAACTTTGCCCCCACCCCCCCCCCCCCTACCTTTTTTTTCCTTTGGGAACTGAAAAAAAAAACCTCTTACACCTTTTTATGTAAAGTACACTGTTGTTTGCATGGGGGACTCACCTGTTTCTATGAGGCGTATGTTCATGACCCACAGCCTTAAAAACCATCGTGCACCAATACGAAAAGCTCTGCAAATTCATAGAAATGATCCTAACGGCCTAGTTTGCTTATATTAGAGATATGTCGCTTCTGCACTGAAATAAACTAGATAAACCAAAACGCGTTTTTTTGTTTATTTTTCATCTCTGTCAAGAAGTGACATATTTCAAAAATAAGCAAACTAGGCCATTAAGAACATTTCTATGAATTCGTAGAGCTTTTCACGATGGTTGCACGATGGTATTGGTGCACGATGGTTTTTAAGGCTGTGGGTCATGATTTTGGTGAGTCCAGTAGGAATGTGATCAGGTGAGTCCCGCTTGACTTGGTTTTATTCTGCAATTCTCAACCCACCTGGCGCTCTCTCAAGCAGATAGAGCTACTTGTTCATAACGTAGAGAGTAAGATGATAACGCTTTTTGTGTATGTAGGCCTTTAAAAGGCCGCCGACGTCATCAGTCACCCAACACTTATTAAAATTACAGCCTCATGTACTGGTGTCAGTTTCAGTTTCAACAGAACAAACACCAAGGCAGCCACCATTATCAGATGGCGCTTGTGACGTCACCGTACCCGTCGCACCATGGCCTGGACGCGCGCACAGAGCGGCAGTGGTGGTATGCGCCCGGGAAGCATGACATCACTCACAAAACTGTGACGTGACATCCAAGGCAGAGCACCGCATGCCAACAGCAGCCAGCGCATCGGCTGCGTCACGGGAGCCCTGACGTCGGCAGTTTGGGGGCAAGGCGCTCGTCGCGTCATGCTGATGCCAATGTCAAAAGGGTATTCGTTGTGAGCTTTATCATGCGTAAAAAGGTTAAAATTTATTTAAAATTTGTTATACTGCATGCTTGCGGTTGAAACTTGCTGGGAGGTATCTCCACATATAAAGGAAGCTTTTTACATAGTTATCTCGGCTTTGAAATTTTGTGTCATTATTTCTTAAACTGTGTTCAGCCTACCGACGTATGCAAATTTACATGTGGTCTGATCCCCCATGGAATACCTCAAGGCAGCATTAGTGTCCACTGTTAGGCCAAGGTCTACATCAAATGCCCGTAAATGTCAATTTTGTTTATACATGCCGACACAAGGGGTGGTAAAACTGGCCGAGCATTCAAGCAGCCTGAAAAAATGAGGACAAGAAGGCATTACCATTTCAGTCAACCATTCTAGCAAAAGCACCTGAATTTTCGGGCAGTCTGAAAACTCTGTCGGTGACGGCACGTCAACACTGGAACTGCGCTGCAAATGGAATGGAAATCGTCATTCGTAAAGTATTTAGAGCTTCGAATCAATGGCCATCTCAAATGCCGTTTTTACACACGGCTTGTGGCTGACAGCCAAAGCCACATGGGGACCTGAAACCAACACACAATGGGCTGACGAAAAGGGACGGCCGGATCGTCGCTCTGCGACGTCACAAATGTTGCACGACACCTGAAATTCGCAAGTGGGAACGTGCCGTAACTCTGCTAGATGGTAAACACAGTGTTCATAAATGTCTCATTTCGTTCACACTGAAAATCTAACAAAACCCACTCATACCTTGCCTCGGTACAAATCAACTTTAAGAGCAAAGCAATTCATTGTTTCATCTGCGTTAAAAGGCATCCTAAGACGAATGCATTAACCAAAAAGCCACAAATTGAAGGGCCCTTGAAGTCTGTGGATTCAAGCCTCATACGCACAAACATTGTCTCTCCGCAGGCCAAAAGGCAAACCCTCCATAGCTCCACCCTTTAAGGAAGAGCTCAAGTTCATGCGTTCAGTCATTCGAACCCAAGCCTTTTCGGTACCCCAGGAAAATGAGCCCAAAAATCTAGTGCCCCTTAGAGTCTGGTACCAACCAAAACTGATTTATTGTAGGGCTTAACACGCCGACGAAACGCAGGCGATGAGGCGCGCCGTAGTGGAGGGCTCAGGATTGGTTTTGTCCACCTGAACATCTTTAACGTGCGCTGAAATCTCATACACATGGGCGTTTTTGCTTTTTGCCTCCACCAGAAGCGCGGCCGGGAATCGAACCCGCGTTCTCGTGCTACCAACCTAACTTCCCTAATGACGATTTACGGAGGGTGTGAGAATTTAGCTTAATTTGAAAATTTCGAATGTTTTCAGTATTTCAAAGTTTCGAAATGCAAAGGGAAAGTTGTTTCAATGAACTTGAAGGCATAAAATTATGCCGTGTTAAAAATGAGAAGTGCTCCGCTAAAGACATATGAAGGTTATATCCTCTACAACGAGTCTGGGCTACTCAGAAAATGGATGTATAGCACTCCGAGCGCCCGCTATCTACCGCCACAAACACGCACCAGTTTCCTCCAGTGGCGGCGGCAGGCTTTCCCGCAATGCTCCGGTGACGTGCGGCTAAGGGGCAACAGGAAGATGCTTCTCATAAAGCCTCTCTTATCTCCTTTTTATTAGGCCAACTCCGACCTCGTGCTCTTTTTTTTTTTTTTTTAGAGTGAGCTACATTGGCCGAGCTTGAGCAGTTTCGCGTAGCTCTTGGGGAGCCGTGCTGCGCATGCGCGAGGAGCAGTGACGTCACACGGCGCACAGAACGTTGCTCGCTGCCCGGCGTCTCTCACGCACCCCACACGCCCAGCGTCTCCGCCGACCTCCGCTCCGCTCGTGGCGGCCCGGTCCACTTGATGATCATGTGAGGGGTGGCCGGGTGTCCGATGGCTCGTGCGTCGCAGCAACACCGGCGTGCGCCTGTGGAACCAGCCTATCTCTGGGGCGATGGGTGACGCTGCGCCGGAGCCGCTTGATAAATATACATGTGCCACAGAACGCGTATACCGTGTGTGTGTGTCATTGAAGCAACAGCAAGCATGATAATCAAGCTAGTCCTAGACAACCAGGAAAGCTAAGCATAACCACCTGAACCTCGGCTCACGCTTTGTATACCCTGACATAGCCGAGCTAAGCCACTGTTAATTTTTTTTTCATTCATATAACCCGGTGGACACTCTCCAGTTTAGGGGGCACATGAGTCTTCGGGACAGAAAAAATTGCCCGAAAAAGCGTTTCTTTAAGTATCACTTTTCTCTTGATTTACAGTTTTTACTCAGAAAATTCCATACTTGGAACAGTACCAGGTACTTATAGAAGCCACAGAGGCCCGACTTTTTTTTAAATAATTTTTCCTTAATTCTTTACTTCTTCGCTGCAAGTGGTATCGCAGTGATAGGAAATTCTCAAGAGGTACATCCCAGCGTGTAGCGCACCTAGGAAGATCATTTCTTTTGCACACTGAAGCTGAATATTTAAACCATCCAATCAGGGAAGCAGATATTGCATTTTGTGTTTGAATGGTTGTTTAATTAGCCTTACTTTAAATTGGTTAACAGGTTAGCAGGTTACTTTAAATTGGTTACCAAACCTAGAAGTTAGAATTGATGTAAACTTGTATGTGATTGCAAAACAAAGAAACTGCTTCCCACATTTCATTCTCCACAACTTCTGTTAGCTATTCATGCCTTGCTAATAATTTTTTGCTGAATGGTTTTTGCCTTTTGTTCTAAAAAAAATTGCCCCCACCTCCCCGAAGGGAATCGTGAGGAAGTGCGAATGCATTTCTTGCGCCGAGAGTACACGGCGTAGTAATTCTGCCATCGCCTTGAGAGGCGCAGTACCGGCGAGGGGGAGCAGTCAGGCGAGGGGAGAGGCGCGCGCCGAGGGTGAGTGCAAAGCTAACGGGGGGAGAGGCGCGCCAGCTGCAGAGCATGTGACGTCACGGCGCGAGGATAGGGGGAGCAGACGCAAAGGCGCCAGCGCGCGGTCACGTGGGAGTGTGACGTCACGGCGCGAGGAGCGGTGCGGGAGCCGGCGCGGGCGCGCGCAGCCACGGCGCGGGAGGCGGAGTGCGCGCGGGTCACGTGGGGTGTGACGTCGCTGCGCCGTTGCTACAGACGCTCCTCTCCGCTCCTCGCGCCGTTGCTAGGGGAGAGGAGGAGGAGCGCGGATGACGGCGGATTCAGGGTCGCTTATAAAGTGCATCGCACTTAAAATCATCAAGGAAGATTATTAATTAACTAGGAAACTAATTCTCACATCAAAACTAATTGGATATTTGAAATCTGCTAAAAAAACTGAACAAGCCCATGAAGTTTCATAAAAACTGGTTGGAAAGCAATTTGAAAGTTTCGAAGACCAGTGTGCCCCCTTAATAGAAGCCCAGCTCTACTTACATAGTCCCAAGTCCTCAGTTTTCTGATCAAAATATTTTATTTTTCTACATGCTAGCTAGTGTAGCATGCGGGAGAAACTGTAGGCATCAATTTTCTTATCGAAATTGCTGTACTTAGAGTTGAGAAGTGAACACAGCAAATAGTGATTTTTTAGAATAGTTGTGAATTGAAGTGAACATTTTTCCGTCAAAGTTCACTTCAATTCACAACTATTCTAAAAAATCACTATTTGCTGTGTTCACTTCTCAACTCTAAGTACAGCACGTAAACTTGCGTGTCTTGCCATAAAAGCATGCTTGCCTCAAGTTCACCCCTTATGGGCAGGGCTGTAAGAATATTCGAAAATTTAGAATATTACTCGAATATTAAATATGTTATATTCATAATCGCTTTGAAAACTATGTATTCGAAACATTTCGAATATTCGGAAGGGTTCGAATTTGGATTTTTTATTCGAATTGGGTATTGAATATTTGGATTTATTTATTTTATTTATTTAGTAATACTGCCAACCCCAATGAAAGAGGTTGTAGCAGAGTGGTTAATACGTAGGTACATGTGTACACGTTTGGATGAGGAAACATCAGAGCACTTCAGTGCAAACAATACAGCGATATCTCCCGAGCACTGCCTCAATATTTAACAAAAGTGCACTTATCACACAACGTGAGGAACATAGATTGGAAGGCAAGATTTCAGATTTTTAATCTTGGGACGCAGAAATTTTGGTCTGTCTGTCAGTCTGTCTGTCATGTCAGTTTTTTTTTCTTTATTGCAAAACTCAACAAAAGCACTTCAAAACAGGCATTGTTCTCAGTGTAACAAACAATCCCTTCACGACTACATTAAATGATATTTACATGTCAATGCACTTTCATTTCAATCAATTTACTACATAAATCCAGAACATCATCGTCATAACACATTTGTAACACTTCACGGACCTTGCACACGTTTTCAATAAAATACCATGAACGGAATCGGGCATTTACATCATTATGCCGTACCGCTAGCCTGCTCTGCCATATTGCGTGCAACCCTAGAAGAAAAATGAGGTCGTACGGGATTACATCTGGTTGCAACTCGAGATAGCGGATGCCTTGAGCAGTCAAAGGTAGATCTTTCTTAATTGTTCTCTGCAGGACATCCCAGAAGAAAACCGCATCCCAGCAGTCTAGAAAAACATGTTCTATGGTCTCCGGTTTCTTGCACAGATAGCAGTCAGCTCCCCAGGGCAGATACAATCCTCGCTTTTCCTGTCATGTCATGACAGAGAGAGTGCTCGTATGCAAGTTGAAAAAGAAAGACTTAATCCCGCCCGGAACAGCCATTTTCTTGACTCTCCTTAGCACGTCAGTGCCGTGGCTACTCTTATACATGGAGCGATACAATGGTTCTGGAAACAGGGTTTCCACTAAATCTCTAGATAGCCTTCTACGGGTTACAGTGGAAAGATACTCTAGTGAAAAACGCACCGACAGGAAACGAAAGGCTGACACCACTTCACGCAGGTACCCACCCCCTCTGTACGATATGTAATATACAGTTGACACAACATAATCCGGTAGTGCCGAGGCCAGCAGGATTTGTGAGCATGTTCGAACAAAAGGGTCTGACTGGTCCCTTAGATACAAAAATCTGGACACTACCTGCTTGACAAACAGGTGTGTAAGCCCCAGACCCCCATCCCTAACTCTTCTAAACAAATTACTACGGCTCGTCCGCTCAAATGAAGACTGCCAGACAAACACTGCAAATACGCGATGGAACTTCTGTACATGGACTCTGGCACATGACAACACCTGCATAACGTACCAGAGTCTGGCTACTAAAAACGTGTTACACACTGTTGCCCGCGCAAAAATGGACAACTGCCTACCTCCCCACGGTAACGTGCTCGCACGCACCTGCTGAACCCTCTCCCCCCAGTACGCCGTGTTTTCTTTATAACGATCTAAAGGCACGCCCGCCCAAATACTTGGATGGCGTGGTGAACCACTGCATACCCCCATAAACCGATGGTGTTCCATCCCATTCGCCGTGCCACAAACCTACACATTTGCTCAAATTGACCTTGCTACCTGTGACCTCGCAAAATCTCTGTGTCAGAGACAGAGTGTTGCTGACGCTTTCTTTATCCGCGCAAAAGAATGCCACATCGTCAGCGTACGCCAGTGCTTTTATCTCGCATGCTTGCACTCAAAAGCCTCGGGTACTGCCACTGGCAATTACCCTGGCACACAATGGCTCGATTCAGCCACCCGGCCAAAGTGATTTTATATTACCGCAATAGTCTTATGTGCTCACAGCCAAATCTAAACGTCAAAGTCCGGTGTCAGTGTTCATACTTGCCAACATTGTTGAACAAGATCAAGATATTACGCAAATATAAGGCAGAAAATTAATACACAAGGGGTATTTACGGTGTTCCTTTATTTAAAAAATTATGAGTGCTTGGTTTTTGCGATAGCAAATGAAATAATACATCAACAGCAGAAAACCGTCGCCTGCTGTTACCAGCGCTACCTCCTGGCGTCATTTAAGAAGTCAAACGGCAATAGCAACGAAAGGTTGCACTAGATGGGATACACGTTCCGCTTGGGACGTCGCGCAGTAGGGCATAGGGGTTCTACAAACGTTGTAATACGGTGCCTCAATTCACGCTCGTCTCCGTCGTGCGGTAGCGCTAACATCGAGGCACCCGACTTGGAGCAGCAGAACGCGGTAAGTTTAAATGGACTTGACCAAACCTCTAGCGTGTTATCTTGGGTGGAACGGGACAAGAAAGGAACACCATGAGAGGTGAGCAGGAAGGAGAAGGGAGGCCTTTACTTTGCAGGGGCGCCAGTCGACTGTCGTCTTTCGCCGGCATTTACAACGAAAGGAGCATATACGCGGCCATTTTTTTTTTCAGAAATGTAGGTACGCACAGTCATCTACTAACCAATAGAACAAAATTGGAGCACTGATACACACTTTGGCAATAGCAATTTCAAATTTCAGGATGAGTCTGGAATATTTCAATGTCGTGTTCTGCAACCAGATGTGCCTTCCAGTTCATTATGGTCCGAGGAATAAAGGAGTATTTAAATACATTGTTTCGGTTCTTATATGGTACTAAACTGAAAGCGTGTCGCTACCTTGTAGCGTACCCTGAGGAAAACTCAACGTAATCAGATGTCCTGCTGTGGAGTCTCCTCTTAACCAATTTAAACATGACAAGCAAGCGACAAATGCGATTTAGTGCTGAAATTTAATTGATTGGCTTAAAAGGGGACGTGGCTTTCAACTTCAAAAAAATTACTAAAACATCGTCTTTGTTGAAAGCTACATATTCGGCTTTAGTGTTTTCTATACTGTGCGTTTGCAAAGTTTTTCCACCGAAAACCGTCGCAAAGTGGGATCAAGAAAGTACTTTTGGCAGCCGCGGTGACAAAATGTCAGCGCAAATGGGCGAAAAGACGGCAATTTTCGGAGCGCCGTATCTCCGCAATGGTGCCACCGGGCGCGGCCATTTTGGTACCCTTGGATCGGCCGGGCAATCCTCTTTCCGGTCCCGGTCGTCTCTTTTATTTTCGTTCATTTACAAGCGCACGAACGGCAGAAAAAGAAAGCCGCACAAACGAAGCCAGAAATAAATATTGAAGTGCGATTGGCCCACCGATCGGCGCGCACTGGAGCGGCCCTTCTTGGGAGTCGCAGCGGCAACGCAAGATGGCGGCCGCCCAAACTGCGTAGTGCGCGTTTCTGAGTTTTTTCAGTCATTTGATCTTCTGTGGTATTCAACACGGACATTATCGCGATGGGATTACGGGAAGTTGCGTGGCTCGAAAGGCGGAGGTTATCGAACGCTTTGTGGTGCGCGTGACTTCACCCCGGAGGGTGAAACACGGTGTGCGCACTTCTGATAGCGGTTCGCGAAGTGAACTTTACGTCTCATTTGTGATGCTTTCACGCTTAGTTATTGCTATATGCTTGATAGCAGGCTCGCTAGTTTTTTCCTCCATGCTCGCTAGCCTTGGGAACGAAACGGCCGACGCGTCAAGAGGTGCGGCGCGCACGGCGTAGCCACTGCGCGTTGGAGCACCGCCTGACTGCGCAATTCGGGGTACGATCCTGAACGCCAGTAGTTGTAATTAATGCCTGCGACGTTAGATTTAATCTTAAGAGCGACCTGACGGGCCATGCCAGGGATAATCAAAGTATATGTTGCGGTATAAGAGCGCCGCGATGCGGGCGAGCTAACGTCACTAAATAAGCTACGCTTAAGAGTATACCGCCACTTCGTGCACTCGGTAGCGTCTGGGGGCCATTTTGTTTCTGGCTCGCTGTGTTGCCATCTCTCCCAACGAAACCGCCGCCGGTTGTGACGGGCAGAGTGCGACCGGCCGCTCTCTAGCGTCCGCGCAGCAGAGAGGGAGAGAGGAGAGGCGCCCAGAAATAAAATGGCTGCGCCAATATGTAAACAAATATCACGTGGTGCCGACCGACCAATGAAAATCATAGCGGCACATAACAATGAGAGAAAAGAGTGCCGATACTCTAAAAGTTTTTATGTAGTGACGTTAGGGCGAGCCGTATCGCTTTCTTGCGCAACGTTTCCCGTGCATCATGCATGGCTTCCACTAAAAATGCAATCAGTGGATTGTGCTCCGTAACCCACGTTACGAAAGTAAAGATATATACGGCTGCTTCCAACAAATAAGCACTCGATAATTCTCTCGCCAAAATGTTTGTGCACCGAAAATTTCCATGCTCCTCCCACCACTCGTCGGTGCTCGGGAAAGTGACAAGCAACGTTTCTAGATCAGCTGGTGACAAGCAAACGAGCGGCATAAGCGGAAAGTTGCTAATACACAAAAATGTCGTTGATTTCTCTGTCATAGAAATCGGTAAAGCGCGAAAGTGAAGTGTGCAGCGAAATATGAAGCTGAGCATGATTTGCGGGTTGGCGGCTGTCTTGTGGGTGCGCTTGGCGAGCGACGTCCTACTGGCGGGTCACTTCGGCAAAAGTGTACTGGCGTCCGATTCCGTGACGGATATGACGTCAGCGAAATCTTGGTGTATACCGGCATAAAACACTTTCTTAAAATATAATACCCGAAAACGAACAACCGTAAGTATAACGTACTGATGATGATGATTATTGCTATTGGTTTCCCCTTTGAAGCGGGGTGATGACATGTCATCTTACCAAAAAGGACTAATATAACCATGTTTTACACTTTTGGTTTAATACTAGCGCAGCTTAGGGCAGGCAGTAAAGCTTATTAGGCACGAAATACTTTTTTTTCCCTGTTACTGGTTGTAACTGTCCTAGGCAATATTCCCTTCTCTGCTTTTCGTCCACCAGCATTCTAATCTTCTTTTCGTCCCCTCGACAGCCTTAAAGGAATAGCCCTAAAGGAGTAGGACAGTCTTCTCCTTAGTACTAAAGGTTGCTTCCCCGCAAGAAGACCATGTGTGCAGGGGTGCACCCTTTACAGGCCGCTTGCTCCGTTGTACTGGCGTCACCTCCGTTACAGATATGACGTCAGCGAAATCTTTGTGTATACGGGAATAAAACACTTTCGTGTTAAAATTAGAATAGATGATCAACACAAAGAGAGTGTACAATAAACCGCATCAGTAGCACGCAAGTTTTAATGGTTAACATCATTGCAGAAAAAGTGCACAGGAAGCGGACGCAGCCGAACACAGATTTCCATAATTACGAATTTACCCGTGTACACAGGAAGGGAAAGCGCAGTTACGACCTCCGTAACTGTTGCTCAAACATTCCCAACTCATCAATTTCATCAATGCATAGCTTTAATAAACGTGAAACAAAATTAAAATTGAAACGAAACTCTTAAATCTGCTTCCTTTCAGCAAACGAAAGTCGTATTTAACAACTGTGATAAAGTGTTCACGTCCCATGAGGGCACAGGATCGTCGTGGTGTCCTTTCTACGCAGGAGGACAATACACTAAAGCATTTTAAGAAAAAGTAGAGAGAAGAAATGATGACATTAAAGTTTACAATCTGCAGAAACTCACAGAATTGTCTACTAATACGTAGCATTCGTACACCGCTTGTCTTCATCGCGAGTTCTTTACAGCGCGATTTCGCTATGGGCAGCCAGATAAGTTGGGATTTCTATTTTAGGGCGCAGCCCTTTGGCGTCCGTCTCCGCGCTGAGCCACGTCGTCGTCGTAACCGAGTGAACGATGGCAAGACTGATAGTGAAAATACCGAGTGTACGATGACAAGACATAATAGCGAAAAAAAGCAAAGGAGGAGAGTGTCGCGACATTGCGAAGGGAAGGCGGTTCGCCGTGGCGGCGCGAGCGCTCTCTGGAAGTGTGCGGTGGGCGATGGGGGGAGGGGGGGGGCAGTATGCTGTGCCAAACCCAGGCTACCCATAGTTGCTGCCCTGCTGCAGGACGAGACGGCCGGCCTCCTGCAGCTCTACACAGACGGCTCCGTGCAACCGTCCATGGGCAGAGCTGGAGCCGCCTGCACGGCAATGGAGCTTGGCACCAGTCGTGTGTGCTGCCTGCCCTACCCCGCCTTCTCCGGCCATGCAGAGCTGGCCGGGCTGCACCTTGCTGCAGACCTGCTCCCGGAGAAGGGCAACCAGATTCAGGGGGCCGCCATCTTCACCGACTCCCGGCCCGCTGACTCTTGCGACTGCGAACGGCGGACCAGCCATCGAGCTCCAGCGGCTACGTGGAGCGGTCACTGGCGGCGTAGCTTCACCTGGTGGAGTCCCGCGGTTGCGACCTGCGGCTCCACTGGTTGCCATCCCATGTCGGAAGCACCAAAAATGAGGTGGCAGACGCCCTCGCCAGAGGTGCTGCTCGCAAAGATGGGGTTCCTGCCTTCCGCCACCTGAAGCTCTTCGACGCCGCACAACCCATCCTGGCGCGGGAGGTGGAGACGATGCACCCGGACCCCAGAGTCATCAGCGGCCAAGCTCCACAGGTTCTGCCTGGCCGCATCAGCAAAGACGCCCGCTCCATACACCTCCGCATGCGGCTAGATTGCTGCAACGTGGCAGCCCGCTTGCACCGACAAGGCCGCCGGTCGTCGCGCCCATATGTGCTGATCGACTGCCCAGGGCCCGAGACCCTGGAGCACTTGCTCTGCTCCTGCCGCCAGCACGATGCCCCGAGAGCAGAGCTTCGGCCCGCACTCCAGCGTCTCGGGCTGCCCAGCCACACCCTGATGGACCTGCTTTTCCTGACGGGCCCCAACTCCATCCGGCGGGAAGCCTTCCGACTTGTCCTGGCCTTCCTCTAGAAGACCTACCTCATCAAATGGCTGTAGCCCAATTCCTGCCGGCCAGCCTTATGCACTCCTTATCTCTTTCTTCCTCTCCCTCTTTTATCCGTCTTTCTCTGTCCCCATTTGTCTTCGCCTATCCCCTTTCATGCCCCTCTCTTCCTCCCCCGGACTGGGTTGTATGCTGGTGAGCTCCCAAATGAGGTCAAAATATCCCCAGTCCACTTCTTTTCCACTTTCTGTTTAAATAAATCACTTACCTACCTACGCTCGACGACGCGACGCTTGGCGAAAACGTGAGGGGGGCGTGCGCCTGTCTATGATGTGCGTTCGCTTCCTAAGACGCAGTTCGCGGTCCCTTCCTGAGACGCACTTCGCGCCGCCGAAGCAGAGGCTCATCATCGCTGCCGTCTAGAGAACCCACGAGTGAGTGCTGCCTCAGCGCACTGATGCTGCGCCCGAGTATCGCATTAGGGAGTATCGCATCGCCAGCCAATTTTTTATTCAATTTTTGAATTCTTGGTTTTAAGCAAAATAGATCACGAAATGCGACCTAACTTGGGCGTGGGTGATGGATTATTTTAATTGCCTTGGGAAAAAAATTAAAGCCATTAATTGATTGTGGCAACTCAGCTGCATGCTCGGGCGAACACAGAATTAATCAAACTGCTTCAGTAAAGCAGAAAATGTTCTGTTCGGTGTCTACTTAAATCCAGAAGTCTAAAGACTCGTCGGATGTATAGTCGCTGAGTGGGAAAAGCGGTTTCGGAGCGGATGACTTGTCTGGGCGGGTGAGCTCTGAGGAACAACCATGCATGTGGCGCCTCGTGCAGAGCAGCGCATATGGACCGATATATTAGCCAGGATGCATAAAATGTATGCCAAGCTCGACCCCTCACCTGAATGGGGCGCCCCGCATGTGGTGCACAAGACACGGGGGCTCTTCGATTTACAGTCTCGGACTCACCGGGGATAGTCCGCGGGTAGACCGCGGATTCCCCGAAGCCATAGGGATACATGGGAAAATCGAACGCCGGACTGCTTCTCGGGGAGTCCGCGGTGAGTCCGAGACTGTAAATCGAAGAGCCCCACTATCATTGATCACCTGCCCCGGAGACCGACACCGCATATCCAGCCCCCCCCCCCCAAAAAAAAGCCTGCCGAAAACACAATTGGTCCATTTGGAACCATTTCCTTTACCGATTGGTTCCAACTGAACCAACTGTGTTTTCGGCAGGTCAAAATAGACCTCCATATTTTTTTTCGGCAAGCACTGTTTGGAGGCGCCGGGATGCTCAGACCTGGAGGCTCGGAAGAGCCTAACGCAATGAGCTAGCTGCCTAGGGCACTGGCAAGCTGTGGCCGCCGGTCATCGCTTGTATAACCCAGACCCCGCTGAAATGAAATATTATTTACTTTCTCTCTTTTTTCTCTTAGAGTGGACAGCCAGCATTAGAGTGCGAATAATTAACATTCCACCAATTAAACCAAACAATTAAACCTCAACCTAGCGGACCGCCACAAAAAAGTGGACAAGTAGCGCAAATTTCGCACATTAGAGCGAAGCTGCTTACCTCAAGTCTGGGGGAAAGGGGAGGGGCCCTCTAGAGAGGGCCCTCTAGAAGCATATGAGGGGGGGGGGGGGGGAGAGTTGTGGGGAGAGTGAAGTTGGCGCTGGGTGTTGGCAGGTGTTGGTGTTGGTCACCAGCTGAGGCACGGGTGGGAGCGGTAAGTGTGGCATATTGGCCGGGGCGCGGGAGAGGGTGGAGAGAGTGTGGCGTCGGCGCTCGCCTTGGTCAGCAGTATGTTAACGCTACCGCAGCCGATCACATGAACACCGCCGCCCAGCAAGACGCAGCAGTTTCGTGCGCTCCTTTAGAATGCGGTCTGTTGTTTCGTGAGTGTGTGCTACCCACCCAGGTGAAAATATGTTTTTATACCTAGATTATTGAACCAGAAAATTTATCTAGCTAGAAATTCAGTTTCTAGTTCATTTCTACGGGATTGAGATTTACTTCCAGTTAGAATCTGTCAATCCGCCGGCCAGCGAGAAGAAAAAAACCCGCAAGCTGGAAATAATCGTCTCTAGCTAGGCAAGGAATTTTTCTAGTTGAAGCTGTCGATTCCAGCTAGAATCTAACAACGTAGTTAGAAATGAAGCCGGAAATCACGACTTCTTCCTAGAAATGCTCGTTCCATTTTCACAGGGCAGTAAAACGAAACCAAATCCACTTAGTTGGGTAATGCCGGTGATCGCGGAGACCACGTCGGACTCGGCCCCTTCAGGAGTCGTTTGTTATCGTACAGGCGGCGCTGCTTATCACCTCAGATAAGTTATCCTGTTGTATCTATGTTGTCATTACTTTCATCTATACGCTATCCCAAAAATACCAAAATGGCGCGTAAGCGCTTGTTTTCTTTTTCTTCGTGTGCACCTGACAGCTTTCAATGCGCGTGCCGGCATTACCAGCAGCAAGCGCAAGCACCATCGGCACCCACGGGCCTTGGAGTCGAACGCGGTGCGTCCAAATAGGCCTCTCGCAGCCCCAGCGGCCCTTGCACGGAACGTATGAGTAATTTCCAAGAGATCAGCGTCGTCCGCACCGATGGGGACCTTCCTCTGGCAAAATATCGATCTACGAAAACCGGGTTGACAGTTTTTGTCTCAGAATTCGACGGCCCTTTGATCAGCGGCTTCCTCTGCGTCGGTAAGCACGCTATCTCCACAGTTCTGTGCACCAACTTAGCTTATTTAGTGGCTCTACGCCAACCCGACCGCACGTCCCCTCCATCGGCGAGGAGTAGCAAGTGCGAATGTAGCAGTTGCGCATGTACTAGCGCGGCAAATTTGAGTTTCGGTTTGCTCTGTGTGCGTTTTTTAAACTCCAGCTTGATATGGGCTTTCGTTTCACCAGCTGCGCGGCACTTGCGGGGTAGCAGCTGTGCGTTCATTTGCGGGCGCGGCGGATTTAAGGGTTTCGGCGTAATCTGTTTGCGTTCCAGCATGAAGTGGCTCATTTTTCATGCTGCGCGAGACTTGCCGTGTAGCAGTTGTGGTAACTTCCCACCAGCTGATGAAATCGCTGCCCAGATGTATAAAAACGAAAACGCTCGCTCTTTCTGCGTGCTCACTTAAGTGACGGCAGTGCCTGGATTTCCTGATTTAGAATGGCACGTGTGTTTGGTTCTAGTTTGCTGTATGTTTAAGAGGTGATTTCGGCGGGGACAGGTCTGTCTTAGGGAACAGATTTATGCATAATTCGTTTTGCGGGCAGCTACTGAGGTGGGGCATAATGATAAGTGCGTTAATTCTGCACCTTGCCACGGAGTAGAACAATACAGGAGGGGGGAAACGTCACTACCTAGGGCGGCCATGCAGATAATGTTACGAGCACTTGCCCAGGGTCGAGCTAGCGGCATCTGTCTTGAGAAGAAATTGTGCGGCCGCTGTGATCTGCCACCCTCTCCTTTGTCGTCGCAGCTGCAAAGCATTGTAAAAGTTCGTGTTGGTTTTCATGATCTGGTCGCTCACTCATGGTGACTGCGTTGGGTTCTTTCGTCTCCTATTATATATTCTCCGTGGCACATAGATGAAGATCGCTGCTTAAACTAAGAAAGTTATGTAATGGTTGCTGCATTCGAAGAACCTGTTATAGCCTAGTTTTGGCTTCTTGAACTTCCTATTGCCTGCGATGCATCACTCGGCTTATTCGGACACAACATCGCAGGCACGTCACTAGATGGCGCAAGCTTGCCTAAGGTGTGCCCTTTGAATTTGACGTATAGAAACGTGTCACTCAGCAGATGGTTGGGCGCTGCCTCATGAGTGATTCCCTGGGACATGCAAGTTGACGCTATGAAGTCATCATCCAAAGTTTAATCACTTGGCTACGTCATTAGGCAAGACATCAAAGACGCCGATGACGGTGACCATTACTTCCATGAGAACTTTGCAAATAATATTCAGCTGAGAGACTTCAGTATGGCCAGTTTGTTGTCTTGTGTCATTGAAAAAAAAAAAAAAATTTCCCGTAAGTAGGGGCTCTCTGGGCGATCAGAGCTAAGTATGTTTGAGAGTCAGCGATTTCTCATGATGCCGCGCTTGCCCTAAGCTGTTGCATTTGTTATTGCAGCGACTGAAGCCCAAGATGATGACGGCCTGCCACACACATTGGAGCACCTTGTATTCATGGGCAGTGAGGCGTACCCGTTCAAGGTACGGAGGCTGGAAGCTGCCCTCAAGCAGGGTTGCCTTGCCACTCAAAAAAGTCACACATGATATATTCTGCAGTATACTGTCACAGCTAGGGCAGCTTGTCTGAGAGTTGTTTTTAAGAAGTTGGCGTGGCAGTGTCGTTTCTTTATAAGAGGAGGGAAGGTGCAGCTGGTGTTGTCCTTATTTCTTGTCTTGTAACAGACTGCGGAGAAGACAAGGTGCAGGTTTGGCTATGGCGGTAATTCATACTAAACCTTCACTGCGCAAAAAAAAGCGACGAAGACCACAGAAAGATACATGTATTGTGTCATGTATCTTTCTGCGGCCCTTGTCTCTTTTTTCCGCAGTGAATGTTTAGTGCTGTAAAAAGTAGCTTCAGTGGGTGGGCCGGAGTTTTAGGGAATTCTGCTTTATATGCTCCCCTTGCTCAGCTTGTATCAGGTCGTTGGTGGGGGTGTGAAGTTTCTGTCTGCCCATTTACTGATGTTGGACATTTATTGCAACAGAATGGACAACCGAGCAAGTTGGTATTAATTCATGGCTACTGACAGCATGGTTGTAGCTGGTTTGCAGTCATGCACAGTGACAATAAAAAATTGCATTATCATGCCCACTTGTTAACGGTTGTCTGCCAAGCCCAGCTCAATTGGTAGTAGTATTTATTGTGTTTTTCAGTTAGATTTTAGCTGTGAGTCAGCGCTCGTCCTGTTGTTTCTTTCTTTGTCCCTTGTCTGTGCACACTGTTAGTAGCCATGAATTTATCAGCAGTGCTTGTTTGTATTTTAGGCTTTAAATCTTCATTTACTTCACACTCACATGATTTTCTAATGGCTTGCTTGATGCCCCCTTCACCTGTGCTCTTTTTTACCCCTTTCAAGTGGCTAGATACACGGTCCGTTATTCTTTTCCGGGGTTCTCATTTTAATATGAAGCCATTAAACGGCCCATTTAACTCACAAACTTGCATCTGCATCGAAAACCAACTCCCAAATCCACGTGACTGTGAAGTGTTCTAAAGCGCATGCGTCGTATTAAAGGGACACTGAAGTCAAAATGCAAGTTGCTCTAAATCTATAGATTAGCTCACCGAGACCACAAATATACCACTTTTATGCGTAGCGAAAATTGGGCGATTGGTGTCGCTGCCACTGGCTATACCGCGATACTCGCACAGGAAGGGGTTGAAGTGTGGGATGCGTGCAACGTCTTTCCTGGCTGCCAGTGGATGGTGCTACTAGTCCACACTTGGGGGGCGGCGGTGCCACTTTTTGAGGAAGCGTGAAGCTATGCATGCTTTGTTGGTGCGCCGTCAAAATTCGCGGGGCCTCGTAGTGCCAATACTGATCACGGGTGTCATGAAGGAACATTTGGCTTGTTAGTCCAGAGCTGCAAAGGAGAGGGAGTTTGGGAAAGTGCGACTGATTTGACCGAAATTAACCAAACCGCTTGGTACGTGGTAGCGTTGTATTTGGTCGCTTCTGTACTGATATACATCACCGCTTCCTTCCTTGCTTCCAGTTTATCGTGGTGCAAACAGCTGCTTCAGTCACTGTTTGCGTCATGTTTTATAAGTGTTGTTTGATTTTTCAGCAATGAGGCATCTCTCGGCACCGAATCAACACTAATATGGCTATGGAAAGGTCGGACTTTCATTTGAAACCAACTTGCTGGTTTCCTACAGGGTCCCTTTAATGAAACACAGAAAAGGGCTGTAATGCCTGGGCAAGTGCAGAGCCACATGGAAAGTGGAGAGTGCAGTATTTGTCAGGCTGTCCTCACCCTGCAGTGCACAGGTACCAGTCAGCCAGGCCCATTCTGTGTGGCAGTAGATTGTCAACAGTGTTGTCGAAATGATTACGGTTTACAGCAAACATGCTAACGTAGAGAAATAATATGCACTAATTTTATCGCAAAGCTCAAACATTGCTTGCGGCGCAAAACTCAAAGGAGCACTTAGCGGTTTCCTATCCGGTATTATTGCTGTCGCATTCACGACTCAAAAGTGGTTACGTGTCTTGAGCATCTTGAAAGTTAGCACTCATTCCATATTCGCCTTAACCCTTGACCTGCCTGAGCTTGTATTCATTGTGAAAACCATGTACTACCAACCCGTCCAAACCTTTTTCCTTCGTCACATTAACGTTGGACTTGGAAGTATATCCAGACCAAAGTTGTATCCGGAAATGTCCGGACCAAGCGTGCTCGCACTGTGTTATCAGCCATGAAAGTGTTGCGGCTGTTGCAGGGTGTCCTAGACCAGCTGGCCAGCCGATGCCTGGCGTCCGGCACCAATGCCTGGACCGACATTGACCACACCTGCTTCACCATGACCACGGTGGGGCCCAAGGGATTCCTTAACCTGCTGCCCATCTACCTGGACCACGTCCTCTACCCGACACTGACGGTGGGTGTTTCGAAAGTGAAGCCTTCTTTGGCCCGCTGATGGTAACCATACTTAAAAAGGAGGGAAGCTAACGCCGAAGACTTGAAGGTAGTGAAGCTGTACGCAGCGTTCACAACCCTCACGACAATTTAAGTCCATGATTGCAGCCGATTTGCTTCTTCTTCGCTGCCGCAGTGACCTTTACTCCATAATTGTTGCTATAAGTGTGAGCTTCTTTCATTTTTTTGAAAGTGATAATCATTGGACATCACCTTGGAGGGGCGTACACTATGATGTGTTTTTCTCGCTCCGATCAAGTGTTGCCACGATTACGGCGAACGCTGAAGTGTTTTTTTCCCCCAATCTTGGCAATCTCCCTAAGTGGATACGCTTGGCCGGACAAACGTGCGCCGCGGATGCTGGGCGGTTGCCGCGAGGCATGCACAAGAGCGCTCGACATTTTTTTGGTTTTCTTGACTGCCGGGCGGTGCCGGCAGTCTTGGCCAATCCCCCTAAGGGGCTATGCTTGGCTTGACAAACGTGCACCAGGGACGCTGGGTGGTCTCCGCAAGGCACGCACACATGAGTGCTCGACATTTTCTTGGTTTTGTTAACTGCTGTGCGGTCGCAGCGAGGCCCGCGCTCAGAATTTTTTTTTGTGTTTTTAACTGCAGACACGAAAAATTACAATTTACTAAACAGCATCGCTGTTAAACGTTTACTACAGGCAAGCCAACTTTACACAATGGGAGGGCACTTGATAATGGGTTTCGACAAAGGCACATCAAGCGCCTAAAAAGAAAAAAACGTTTCCTGTGGTCTGGATCTAACCTGGGTCCATTGCGTTATAAGGAGATGTCTATCGGATTGTGCCATTCTGACATGATTGGAGCAGTTTGGATTTTGGACTTTGACTTTGATTCAGGTTTCGTGGGAGAAAGATTTGCTTTCTAACCATTTTTCTTTTGAAAAATGGGGTTTGAATTTGCACATGCTGGTTGGATGTAGGCTGCTTCCCTCAACTGCTTAGTGGAGTATGTTTATAAGCATGCCTCCTGCCAGTAATGCTACATGTGCTGTCCAGGTTTTTATGCAAGATGGTTTGGGTAATGCTTCATGAACACTGTATGGTTCAGCTTGAACGTAAAAAAACCAAGAGTGGTTGAAAGGAAACATGAACACAATGCTGACTATATCAACTGGATTTACTAATTGTAGAGTGCACATACATACAGTGAAACATTGCAAGACACAGAGGGATGTTTCATCATCCCTCTGTGTTGCGCCACGTTTCATCGTGTATCTGTTCAACTACCGTTGTTTTTTTTTTCCGCTCAAGCTGAACTTTCCGGCATTTATGAACCAACTCACGCAATCCTAAGCAGTTCTGCTTCATGAAATGTAAAATGTAACATTTCTTGCGGGGATTCTATGAATGTCCTAGATGTTTTTGTTTTGTGTCTGCCATGAGCAAATCTCCTTTGGAAGCTTTCTTCTGGACCATTTACAGCGTTGTAACCTCGGCTCGGCCATATTTAATGATGCAACAGTTGCCCCGCTTGCGTCAATGGGGGCATTTTTCATCGTTGTCTTCATTTCTGGGTGGGTTATTACTAATGGAGACATAACGTACAGATAGGAAATTGCTTCCCACCTGCACGTACTACTTTCAGAAGGTCTCATGAAGAGTTTGTTGTCATTGGAATCGTGCCACATAGCTTTCTGTTCGTGAATTTCGTCCGGTACTATGCCATCCAGTAGGCTATAACGTAAAACTATGCAGTATTTGACTCTATTCTGTTTCTATCGATAGAATTCCAAGGCAATTTGAGAGCCTTTGTTTTTAGGGCATCCTAAAATGCCGGTTGTAGTTGGGGTACTTTTGTGAATTTATTTCTAAGAGAAGGTAACTTAAAGGGACCCTGCAACACTCTTTGAGAAGTGCAAGTAATCCTGTGCAATGTTTAGATTACACTGCCAGGAATACCTGAGCCAAATATTACACGTACACATGAAGCGGTGAGTGCACAAATCGTTGTGAAAGACGCGGAAAAACCTACCGCGCTGTCTTCAATTTTCTTATTATGCACCCCTGGAATGGCCTAAACGACGTCGTTGCGGCCATGGCTGCCCCATTGGCTGTCACTGGTCAACTTCACAGCTTATTTCTCACATTTCCTGTAATGATCCGCCATCGTCAGTGCTGTGTAGCAACCTCTTCTATGTCTGAACCTGTACGCTCAGTTTTGGCGTTTATTTTGTGTTTTGAGTGTGTGCAGAGTTTGAGTGATGAGCCCAATACTCCCCTTTAAGTGAGACCACTCAACAAGAAACGTTTATTGCTTCAAAAACGCCCTACCAGCCTGAGTGCGCGCTTGTAATCAAGCAGCCATGCCTGCTTTTTCGTGGCACCAGACCGGAAACACGACCCTTCCACGTTGCCGAGAAAAGGAGAAAACTCCCCGGCCTGTGATGTATCGAAGGCTGCCGAAGAGAATGCCGCTAACCACCCCCCTCTCCGGGAGAGAGCACGCAGCTTCCGTTGCGTTGTCCGAGTCGAGTCGAGAGGGAACAACTATGTGCAATTTCACATTGCGCGTAGTTTCGGTGAGATTAACCGGATTTTCGGAATTCCTGCGGGAGGAGATTGCTGCGACAATAGACTTTACCTCAAAAAACATTCCCTGTAGTCGATTGTAAGTGCTGCAGGGTCCCTTTAAAGCGGGTATCCCAAGTTGCCTGTCCACTTGATCGCTTTCATGGGGATGTTTAACCTGGGATAAAAGGGCTGAGTGATAAGTGTTATCAGCTGCTGGTTAGCTATCTTGGACAGCCTAGTAAACCTGCTCCTTGCTATCAGCTGTTTCCCAAGAGAACGTTTTACAGTTAAAAAAATCTTGGATCCTGCAAAATTTTCACACTGCTGAGGTTTGAAAACAGGTTGTTTGTGCCATAACCTGCGGTTCAACCACAAGGTGATGAGGCGAAACAGGGGGGATTCTTTTAGTGTCTGTTCCGAACAATAGAAGGATGGTTCGAAACGAATGAGTAGATTGCAGAGGGTGTGTACAGAAGGTGGTGGGTTTGTACCCACATGGGTACGTAATATTGCTTCACAGAGATGCATGATATGCTGTTTGCAGAGGCACTTTGCAATAATAGTGTTCGCGATAATTCATATTTTTTCACGCTTATGGTCCACCCCCCACAGTTAGCTCCTACACCATATCTGGTAACATAGAAGGAAACAATTGCTCATTTAGATTCATTGGTCCTCACTGAAGTTGCCGATAGTAAAAATAGAGGCTGTGCAAGGCATGCAGGGTATTACAAGACTGCCTTATTAAGGTGTTTTCCCCATGAATTTTTGCCTGGTTAAAGGGACCCTGAAACATTCTTTGAGCAGTGCAAATATACTTGCGCGACGCTTACACTGCCAGGAATACCTGAGCCAAATATTACATTGGTTAGCAGAAGTACTTCTAACCGAGAAGTTAGAATTGATGTAAACTTATATGTGATTGCAAAACAACAACTACAAAAAAAAAACCGCTTCCCATGTTTCATTTTCCATGTCTGGTATCTAGGTATTCGTGCCTTGCTGGTAATCTTTTGTTGAATAGTTTTTTCCTATTGTTCTCAAAAACAATCAAGGAATTTTTTAAATTAACACAGAAACTAGTTACCTCACATCAAAATTAATTAGATAATCAGCTAAAAAAACTGAACAAGCCTATGAAGTTTCGTCAAAATTGGTTGGAACCTCTTAAGGCTTTCGCCTTAAAAGGAGAACTTTGTGTCTCGATTGTGGTTGTGTGTGTGTGTGTGCCCAGGATGCGGCGTTCATGACGGAGGTGCACCACGTGAACGGGGAAGGGGAGAATGCGGGCGTGATCTACTGCGAGATGCAGGCCCGGGAGAACACGGCCCAGAGCCTGTGCATGCTGAACCTGCAGCAGATCGTCTACCCAGCGCCCTGCGGCTACCGCTACGAGTCGGGCGGCCTCCTGCGCAACCTCCGGGAGAGCACCACCAACCAGAAGGCAGGCCCATAAAAGCACCGTGTGATGGCACCCCTTTATTTAGTCGGGGCCTCTTAGTAGCCCTTAACCAGTCGGTTACCACTTTAAAATCTCCAAATACGGGATTCCACCAGGACTGGAGCTTTTTGTGGCTTAGGAAAGGTTGAAGGAAGAAGGAAGATATTTGATGCCGCGTTGAAGTTTCTGGTGTGATTTTTGCTGATGTCGTTTTGGAGTCTTCACGCAAGAGCTTCAGCAACCAGAAAGCGGGCTCCTTCACCGTCTCTAGTCAGGGCCGACACAAAAAAGCATCTGACAGTGACACCCCCCCCCCTTCTTTTACTAGCCCTAAACCATTTGGTTACCGCTGTGGAATTGAATCTCCAAGGACATTGTTCCACCAAGACTGGAGATTTTTATGTCTGGAAAAAGGGTAAAGAAGAAGGAAGAGACTTGATGCCATGTTGAAGTTTCTAGTGTGGTTTCCGGTGATGTCATTGAGCTTGTTTGTCATGCTGAGAAAAAAATTCCAAATTTGTGAGTGATTTTTGAAACAATTCCTATTCTGTGAGGCGAGCAACAAAAAATATGTACGTAAGCCGAACTAAAATTTTAATGGAGTATTGCCTAGTTGTCTTTGGCTTGCTCCTTATTTCCTGGTTATAGAAGGTCGGCTCATGTGGGGATTTCTCCCTGGCTATGGAAGCTCTGTTTATGCCAATATTGGAATTGTTCAATTTTTTTTCTAAACATTTGCATCGATGCTGTGCTACTTTTATATACATCATTTCAAGTTTGTTGTAACTGACTTTACGTAGCACAAAAAATGCCTGCTGCACCCTGATGGCCACTATTATTTCTATTTGAAATATTGGGTAGGGGAAACAAATGTAATGTTTTATATCATTCATTATGCTTTCTTCAGTAGTGTTTTGTAATTAAAAGTAGTAAGAAGTGGCTTTCATGTTATGTGTGAGGCCTTATTAATTTGGCTTCACTGCATTTTTGTGGCTGCAGTTCACCAAAACATTGCCCATCTTGCGGCGACACAAACAGGAGCATTTATTGAACTGACAGTTCTTCAGAATTATTCCTTCTGTGGAGCAGCCTTTGCTGCATCGCAATAGCTTCTTGTCATATCAAAAGATAATTAATGTATCGTTGAATTATCTTTGGTGTGCTAGTGGTGATAGAAAAGGCACCTAAAGCTATATTGATTGATTGATTGTAGGCTTTAACACGCCGACGCAACGCAGGCGATGAGGCGCGCCGTAGTGGAGGGCTCCGGATTAATTTTGACCACCTGGGGATCTTTAACATGCGCCGAAATCTCGAACACACGGGCATTTTTGCTTTTCGCCTCCATCAGAAAAGCGGCTGCCGCAGCCGGGAATCGAACCCGCGACCTCGTGCACCTAAAGCTATAGGAACAGCGGGAAAAGCGGTGCACACAGCACTAACTTTCAACTACATGTTTACTGAAAAAAAAAAACACCAAAAATACTATAACTGGAGTTCAAACGCATAGGGATGTAGTTCATCATCTTAGAAAAAAAAACCAAAAAAAAACAAGATGCTTGTCAGTTTTCATGCGCGCAAAATGTGCGTTAACTGGAACTAATGCATGCATTTGTGCAACAAGTGATCCAAATGTTTTTTCCCCTCTTTCCCTCAAATACTTTGTTTACACTCAACTTTGAATTTTTTTTTCAAAGGTATACATTATCATGCTACTTTTCAATTTTAGTATCTGTCAACAATCCCACACTGGCACG
Organism: Haemaphysalis longicornis; assembly: GCA_013339765.2. NCBI lineage: Eukaryota > Metazoa > Arthropoda > Arachnida > Ixodida > Ixodidae > Haemaphysalis > Haemaphysalis longicornis. The sequence continues at coordinate 39,064,870 of CM023457.1, read as the reverse complement.
CTTTCCCATCTGATTTATTTCAATAGGAGTGTGAGGAAGTTCTTTGCAGCCATTAAGACTCGTGGTATGCACAATTTATTCTCATATCATAAAGCTGTTCTAGATGACAACCAGCAGAGAGAGAGAAGAGCTGGGTAGGCGTGCTTAACAGAGTAGAATGAAACGATGCCCTTGTTTCGGTCAGATACAAACGGACAATTGACAGGTGGCAAACATTAAACCTCACCATTTTATAACTAGGTTATGTTTTTTTGGTACTGTTTGCCCTTTGTCGGCCTTGCTCCATAAAAACCAACAGTCATCATCATCATCATCAACTGGGAAGGCTTCAGACACCCAACCCTGACTCTGATGTGCAGGTCAAGGCCTACCACAAGACCTTCTACCGCCCAGAGAACCTTTGCGTGATCGTGGCAGGCAAAGTCTCTGCCCAAGACGTGCTCAAGGCTCTGGAACCTACCGAGAGAAAGATCATCAGCAAGGTGAGCCCCTACCAGAACAAGTGCGCTAGTTGTAGCTGAGATCAAATTTGAAGGTTATTTGGCACCACACGTGTGCAGGGAAAGCAGTGATGCGAGGGGGCAGGCAAAAGGTCTGTTTAGATTTGACGAGAGCCTGCACCCTTGGTACATTGGCAGAGTGAAGAGAGTGAGCAGTATCTTATTACAGCCTATGTAGAACCAAGAAAAAATAAAAAAAATATTACAATACAGTCACGCCCGTTACAACGAACCCTGTTAATCCAGAAAAAAACGTCCGCTGTAGCCGAAGTATGCAGTATCTGACTGGGGGGGGGTATGAGATTTAAAGTGGGTACTTTGACTGGTATTGCATATACATAGTAGTACAGACACTTTGTGGTTTCTACACTGCCTGCAGCACCTCTGCACAGTGTTCGTGCGAGGGCAAAGAATCGCCTAAAAGCGTTTCCAATGCTTTGCATTGGCACTTGGAAAAGGCCTAGCGCATGCAGTCAAGTGTGTAAAGACGCACGGTAAGCTGAGAAAATAAAGCAAGGATATAACTAGGAGCAGTTATTAGCCAGCTATAAAAATCAGTTGTGGTCATCAGAATTAGCTAGGCTGTTTTAAATCCCTTCGGGACAAGGCAGGTTTACCCGAAACCGTTCGTCAAACTAATCGGATTGCTGTCTAACATTCCCCCAAGGCAGCTTCCACATTTTTTATGATTTTAGTTTGGCTGTTGAAGCAGCTGGTACGAGATACTCTGATGGACAGCTGTAAAATCGATAGTTGGACCAGTTGGACTGTGCACGGCCAGCGGCAGATTGCACACAATGGATGAGAGGAATTTTTTTCCCTTTTTCACCGAACGGAATGGGGAAAAGAACCGAACTTCACTGAACCTGAGTACTTTATTGCACAAAAAAATCTGTGACGAGGGCAGACTTGACTCCGGGTGCACCACTTTGTGTATTTGATAACGCTGTTTTTTGATCTCACAGGCGTTGCGTTTATTGGCAGTGGTTTTGTTCTTGACGGCTGAGTGGGCTGCCTGTACTTCTGGTGATGTCGGCCTGTTTTTCCCCATGTTTACAGCGTTAATGCTTAGTTTATCCGACAGTGAAATCATCTACCCTAGTCCGCTGGTCGCACAAAAAAAAAAGTCACTGGCTTGGCTTGGACTGCACCAACGACCCGGCTGCCAACAGTGTTGCCAGACCAAAGTTTTCTTGCCAAACTAAACAAAGAAAATGCATATCGGGTGCCGGGCCCATGTGAAGTCCGCTCTAAACATTTACTCGAAACAATTTTCGCCTAAAATTTTGTTTGTTGTAGCCGATAGTCTGCTCTAGCCAGGTCCGTTATGAGTTGATTGGACTCCATTTAAAATGCATGGGGACCAAACGAACCAACAGAACTGGTCCTGTTGTACGGGAAGTCTGTTGTTGTTGGATCTGCTGTAACGAGGGTAGACTGTAATTACACCACATGTTCCGTAACAGAAAAAAGGAGAGAAAAAGAGGAAGAAAACATGGGAAAAGAAAAGGAGACAGAAAACAGCAACAACAAAAAGCTTGAGTGCACAAAAGTGAATGAAGGTGACATATGCTGCTTTGAAAATAATATTGTCCTAGCGAGTTAAGTGTGCTTTAGTAGGATGTGCCCTGACATTTGGTGGCCGTAGTTAGTACATGTTACGGGTATTTTACAATATCTTGATTTCATCCGGTGTATGCTTTGTCTTGAGGATTAGGGGTTGCCAATGCCTGCATACATTGATCATTCCATTTACACATACAAGTACAATACCGCACACATGAATTGATTGGTATGTACAGTTTGTATATAGGCAGGGTTCTAATTTTTACAAAAATAGGCCCAGTGCGAGCATCTTAAAGCGAAACTGAAATTATGCGAATACTAGGGGTGTGCGAATATCAATTTTTTGAATTTCGAAGCGGAATTCGAATAATAAAAACAAAGTTCGAATCGAATCGAATATTTTTCGAATATTTTTTCGAATGCGAATACTTATTGTTTTTTGTAAAATTAATGTTTTTCACCATCTAGAGACACAAAAACTGCAACTTTATTGCCACAACAAATCACACAAAGTGAAAATTAGGAATTACATTGCACTTCAACAGGTTAAGGTCTGCACTCACTTAAGTGTTAACATGGAGAAAGGTTAACTGCTCGACATGCTCGGGGAGCAGTGGACAACTCCTGCTCGTCACGACTCCACCAGATACCGAAAACAGCCGCCCCACTTGAGACACTAGTGGCTGGCATGCCCAAAGCCCGTGCACATTGCCGCGCGCTGATACAGTAAAATTCTTGATGATACTATACTCGCGGGACTGCGAAAAATATTCGTATCATCCGAAATTCGTATGAACAACCAACACAGACCAAAAAATTTAGCGCTGAAAAAAGTTTTCGTTTATTTCTTTCCCTACTTTCGCGTGACGAAAAATCGTGATTTTTTCTGCTTTTTTTTAACCCCCCTGTGTCGCAAAGCCAGTCCTTTCTGGAGCACGTAAAGCTTCGCGATCGTCTCCTCACTCGCTGGCCCAAGCTCGCTACACGCCGAAACAGCCAAGCGTGAACCGCATGGTGCATTTTTGCACGCGATTCGCTGCTCGGCTCTGCGATTTCGCGCCCGCGCTCGACGATTTCGCGCCCGCGGAAGCGCCTACCTCGGTCAGAAAATGACGCACGACGCGCGCGGCAGGATGGAGGAGCCTGACTACTTGCGATGAGATCGAGACAGCCGGCTTGGCTCCGCCGGAGATGGTTAGGCTTAGCACCCCGGCAAATATTTTATGGGCGCTTTCACTAGCGGCGCGGATGATGTTTTATAGTACCGTTTTTGCATGCATTATCAGCTCCTTTACCGCACAAGCAACTTCGTGTCTCCCTTGAGCCGCATTTTAAAGAGCGGTTAGAAGCGGTCGCTCGAGCGCCCGCGCCACTTCGCGGCTGGAGCCGACGCCATGTTGACGCCGCGGCTGCGCCGCGCGCAGCGTGGGCGTGGGCGTGGTTTCGCGGCGGTGTCAGGGCGTTGGGCGTACGCAGAACGTTTTCGCGAGCAGAAAACAACAGCCCGGCCGTTTCTAGAGAAAGAGTGACAAACAGGGGAGCGAGAGCCGTCACTTGCTCGTTCGGCAGTCGGGTGCCTCGCCGGCTCGTTCGTATCTTCCGCCGGGTTGCGCAGGTCCGTTCGTAACAGCTGAAATTTTTCCCATTGTAAACAATGCAATTTCACCGGGACTTTTCGGAAATTCGTATCATCCCGTAATTCGCACCCCCAGAATCGTATCATCGAGAGTCCACTGTAAATAAACACCGATACAGACACGCTCTGAATTTTTTTTTTTTAGTTTTGGGTGGTTCGAATATTTCGAACAATAAAAGTGTCGTTCGAATCGAATCGAATACCAAAAAATTCGAATCGAATATTCGAAGTTTCGAATATTCGCACACCCCTAGCGAATACCGTAAAATACTGAACAGGCGCCCCCCCCCCTCCCCCAACCATCCGTTAATGGCGCAAACCAGTGAAACCGAAACCACCCAGGAACACTTCTGACTGCGCTCTTGTCTAAACCAGAATCCGATCCAAGAACACGGGGTAGCCGTTAATTCCGTGCACGCTCGCAGTTTGGTTATTGTCTTCTGACATAGCCGAATATGCTTGTGACTTTGTTACAGCAGCGGTTCATGACATCAGGGTTTGTACAGGTCCTTGAAAACCTTGAAAACACTTGAAATTGAGAATTCAGTTTTCAAGGGCTATGAAAGCCTTGAATATTTTCCTTCTCCTTTAAAACACTTGAATTCTTTGGGAAATAAAGTGGCCCGAATATGGGACCTGCTTTTCATAGTTTATCATTGTGGCCCAGCACACTCCCCATCGAAAGCATGCTTTTACAGTTTCAAGCCAGCTTGGGAGTATCGGCGGGCTGCTTTATGCAAGGGCTCGTACAGAACGAAATGCCCATATCGGATGACGAGGAAATTGACATGAGCCCCATTCTTATGTTATATACTGCTTTCTGCATTGCCTCGTCCTGCATTTATTTTGAATATCTGTTGTGCCCTACCATAGCTATGCCCCACTACGTTTCGAAAATGAATGGTGCTGACCCCTCCAGAATGACATAAAAATGAGCACAGGTAGCAAGTTTTGTATGTGAAGTCGGAACGCGATGCATCTAGCTTCTAATGAAGCTTTGTTGGAATATTTTATTTTGACGTGTGAGAGTTGCCAGGGTCAGTAGACCCCCCCCCCCCCCGGGGGGGGGGGGGAGGAACACAGACATTTAAGGGATGAGAATGGCAAGAGGTAATAATTTATGATCTTCGCTATCCGTTTTGTAAAGCACTCTTATTATTATTGTGGGTTGCAGTAGACTTGACCACTTCCAAAGGAAAGAGATTTTTCTCAGTCATTTTTTTAAAACGTAAAGAAGCAAATGTTTTGCGTGTGAGCAGAACAGTAATAGAACAGTTAATGGTACACGTTCTCCCCTGCACCCTTGAAAATGCCTTGACAGGGCCTTGCAAGTCATTAAATATCCTTGAATTCTTGTATCTGAATCCCTCACGAACCCTGGACATGCGTTCGTAATGAAAGCCAGAAGACACTCGAAGATTTTCGAGAGGCACCAAAGCCCATTTGCTCCTCGATGATTGCCCTGTGAACACGTCACGAGTACACCTTGTTCAACACCTGAAAAATGGACCAGATGACTGCAAGAATGGATTCTCTGGCTAACAGGACCCACAACGCGGTTGACGGGAACACGATGTGAATTGCTAACAAAGGTTTCGCCAAGAGGGGCTTCACAGTCTTCTTCATCGTTACTAGAATCTCTCTTCAATGCACTGCATTATTTTTTCTTTTTCAAAGGGGGGAGGGGGTGGGGGGTGAGGTTGGTCAACATTTACATGCCGTGATATTGAAGTATTAGGGAAGCCACCCCGAAGACTCCATTTTAATTTTTTTTTCTCAATAAAGAAAGTTTATTCTCTTGAAGTATGCGGCAGTTCCCAACAAGGGCCTCTCCCCAAAAAATGACTGAGAAAAATCTCTTTCCTTTGGAAGTGGTCAAGTCTACTGCAACCCACAATAATAAGTTACTGTTTCTTGTGTTTCCCCATACCAGAAGTGAGTTCGTGAGAGTGGAAAGCTCATGCATGGTCATGTCTGTGGGAAACGTTTGTGCATTGTTTGGGACTATGCACTTGTTGCCCGACAAAAAGGGTGAAAGGGAAAGGAAGAACCGACCAGTGCATTCTGTCTTCAGACAGCTATGCTCCCAGCTGCCGAGTTCTTGGCGGATACTGTGAGACGGTGTTGTCCAAAGCTCAAATTTCAGGCTGCACGCACCATCATCACTAGCCTAGCTACGCCCACTGCAGGGCAAAGGCCTCTCCCATTAATCTCAAATTATCCCGGTCCTGTGCTAACTGCGACCAGTTAATCCCCGTGAACTTTTTGATCTCAAATGCCCATCTAACTTTCTGCTGCCCCCTGCCGCAGTTGCCTTCTCTAGGGATCCACTCTTTTACCCTTAATGACCATAAAGCATGCATACGCAGAGCTTTATTTCGGGAAGAAAGAAGCATGGCCAAGAAGGGGAAGGAAGGAACTGCGTTTCAGAATGTCGGTGCTGCGAAGCAACTGTTCTGGCAGGGTTGTGGTTCCTAGACAGCACTGATTAGGTCCGTGCAGTTCGCAGCAATGCTCGTCAAGCTTCAACATTGAGCGCACCTTCTAGGCCCTCGTGGTTTTTTTATTATACATGCGATGCACTTGCTCAGCTCTGTCTCCTTTAACAGTGCACGCTAATGTTCTTTAGCTAATGCTTTCTTTTTCTGCAAGGAATTGACGTGTGCAATGTTCAGTTTCAGCAAGAAGGGAGGAGTCCATTCACTCGCCCGTGGACGAAACCGGTGCCGCCGATCACCGGTCCCCTGGAGAAAATCGTGCCCTTCCCAAGCGACGAGAATGAGCAGGGCCTTGTCTACGTGGCCTTCAGGGGTCCTGCAGTCAAGGTACCTAATAAGACACGAGGGGTAGGAGCGTGTCTTAATGACCTTTCTATTTCTCAGGAAACCATTTTGCTTGGCTTTTTCTCTGTGGTCACTTTGGGTCACCAACACCATGGGCCGTCCTGTCACAGGTAGATGGTCTTAGTGTCCACTCGGAAGGTACTCGCTACTGCTACTTCAGTAAACATACCCTGGCATGCATAGGGACGTGGGCACTTGCGTGTAGTGCATCGGCTGACAACTTTTAGCTCATACTTGTTTATGTGCAGGTCAGTAGTCCTGTGATGGGACTGGTAATCTGGAGGGGAACTTTAGCATCCTTGCAGCTTTTTTCTTTAGCACTTCATAAAAAATTTACCGGTACACATTCCGTTCTCGCAGATCGAGCTTTCGAGCTTTCTTAAGAGTCAGGAAAGTTTGACTGTGTGGACACACTAAAAGCTCCTTTTATGCATGTAGAAAACACCTCAAAGCTCTTTTTATGTATGTAGAAAATACCTCCTTCAGGTAGGAACAAAAACAGTACAGCAGTGTAGCCATAGGCATGCGCAGGGGTGGCGACGTCTTACCGCAGCCCCCCCTCCCCCTCCCCCTCCCATGTGCAACTCTCTACCTCTTCCCACTGAAGGCCTGGCAGTGAGAACGCAGTGCAGAGACGAGGAATGGTTATAAAATTTTTGTTTTAATGAGATAGAATTGCAACACATACAAAATATTTCTGAGCAGAAGTTCTTGCTTTCATGTGTAACATTGGCAAGTGGAAGAAGTCCCATTGCGGATGCGCGGCATCAAATTCAGAATGAGCTGCCGCAAAAAATTTCATTCACCCTAAAGCGCAGAAACACACCTATTTACTCGAATCTAGACCAATACTTCTTTTAAAAATGTCGTTTGCGAAAGTCGGGGGTTGACTTAGATCCGAGGATGCGGCTTTCCGGTCACCACTAGACACGTGAACGTCATCTTGCGGCCACAGGGTTGCAGCTTGCACGTTTGCAGGCTCCATTTTGCTTGTTTGATTGTTGTGAACCCAGTTCTTAGCGTTTTGTGCTTGCTAGCGTTCCTCGCCGCAAGACCTCGAGAAGCACCCGTGTTCGCAGCACATTGCGCCCCACCAAGCGGTGCCACTGCATCACGGCTTTTAAGCGGAAGGTGGTCTTGGAGGCTGAGAGAACTTCAAACCTCCAAGCACAGCGTGACTTCGCCGTCAATAGGCAATATTCCCCTCTCTGCCCTTAGTCCACCAGCTTTCTAATCTTCCTTTCGTCGCCTCGACAGCCTTGAAGTAAACTTCCTCTGTGCTACCCTTAAAGCCTACGGCTTCTGAAAGCCGAATATTTCCCTCACGTAGATTTGGATGGATACCCTCGCATTCAAACACTATGTGCCGCATAGTTTGTTTCTTTTCGGCAGACCACGCACACCCCATCATTTTGTGTATACTTCCCTACAAAGCTCTTACTTCACAAGCAACCTGCTATAGCCTAAAACAGCAAAGCACTGCCTTTGGAATTATCGTAGAAATTTTCCTTTCTGATGCCCTATTACTCTGCCCTGTAATTCTCTAATGAAGTTTTAGCTTCAGTTTTTTCCCTCCATTTATTCATTTCAATCTTCCTTGCCTCTTTTTTGGTTACCTTGGCTGTCTTGGATCCTCTACTGTTCTTTCCATATTTCATCGTATTTCATCGTCCCCCCTCCCTGATCCGCAATCCCAACAAAGGATTTTATGCACAACTCAGTACGTTCGCACTTACTCAGGGCTTGATGCACACTACACGTGTTCATGGCATGCTCAAGGCATACGACACATAGCCAAATGTGTTTAGAAAATATACCACTTTAGCAGCAGTTGGTTTTTTAAATAAAAATTCTGAAGATGCGTTTTCTTGCACAATGACTGTGATGTTACAAATCAAGGAAGCTAACGGGATACCTTCGGAGCTTGCATACAACGTTTTCCTGAAAAAAATGGGAATCCAACAGCATTTAATTGTGAAATAATTTATTTAAAAACTTTTGTCAAGAACATTGGAAGAGAGACGAGCTCCAGGTAGAAAGTACCAAAAAAGGTGCTTCACTACCTCAAACAGGGAGTTTTGTTTCGGTTTTTATTTTGTCAGATGCTTTGCCTTGGTGTGTGAAAGGCTGCACAAAGGTTTGTGTGCAAATATGAGAGCTGTTGTCCTTACTGTCCTTACCACCGGCGTGTAAGCCACAGTCAGCTGTGCTGTCCAGCAACTTTTGGCCTGGCCAGTAAGGCCTTGCCTTATATGCAGTGCTGAATGATCTTGGATTAGTGGACATACTCCCTGTCATCTAGAAAAAACTGTGAGGGAGTCGTGAAAAATGCCAGAGTTCATTTCTACACAAAGTTTTTTTTATTAATAAAAAAAGCCGAGACTGTGAAATGTGGGACTTCTTGAAGGAAAGGGTGAGTAAGCCTTTAGTGTGTAGTCTAAATATGTTAAGAGCGTATGGGTACAAGCTAGTTGGTACTGCATGTTAGATCACTGTTAAGTGCAGCAAAAAAGATGAAGGACGTGGCACACAAGGAAATAACGCAAATTTTGTTTCTCTCATTTCTTAGTCCACTGTCACATTTGTGTGCAGGCAGTTATCGAAATCACTTTCTTAGTTGCAAAGTGTCTGAGCTAGCTTATGAGGAGAGCAAGTGTCAACTCTTTATTCGCTGCGTCTGTGCAGGCTTACGAGGACATTGCAGCGCTGTTGGTGATGCTGGACTACCTGACTGAAACGTCAGGCGCTCCCCTGCAGAAGCTGTTTGTTGAGGCTGCGGACCCGATCTGTGGTGCGGTATGTGGCGAAGCATATTCCACTCACAGTATGCGGTGATGGCTGTTATTTTTTGTCGGGATGTCTAGGGCCAGGTTGCTCATCATCAGCAGCAGCCCACTAGTTCCACTGCACGACGAAGGCCTCTCCCATTGACCTCCAACCGCTCCTGCTCATTCTTTGCCTTTTTATGTCGTCCTTCCATCGTGTTACTGGCCTTCCCCTTCTTCTAGACCTGGGGTTCTCAGGCATGTTGGTCCGAGGGAACCCTGCTAAGCTTCGTTAAGTGCCAAGGAACCCCCCCTCGCCATTTTTCATTCTGTTCACACTACATTCACGTGCAATAAATTCAAAAGGAAGCAAGCTTGCCTGCTTTTAAATTTATTGCACGTGAATGTCGATTTTACACGAGCGTGTACGCTAGCGGCACCTATCTCTAAACAGGAGAAATGCACATGGGGTGTAATATAAGGTTGAGATTCAAACGCAATAGTTTAACCACGCGGCCCATTTTCGGAGTCTGGCTGTCTACAAGCTGCTGGAGAGATTTATTGCGCAGCTCATGCCTTTGTGTTATGCACTGAGATGTGCTTGCTGACACTCGGGCATGAGTAACGGAGGTTCTTTAGATCGATCAGTTACTTGGCTAGTGCGGAACAAGAGAAAATTTATCAGTGGCTCGCGGAACCCAGAGGAGGGGCCTGCGGAACCCCTAGGTGCCGCAAAACCCACTTTGAGAAACCATTTTCCAGACCCGCCTTTTGGTATCCTCTCTGTTACCCTAATTGTCCACTCGGTGTCGGTTCGCCTAGCTATGTGGCCAGCCCAAGTTCATTTCTTTTTCTGTATTTGAACTGTGATACGTATCTTCTATTTTAGTTTGTTCTCTGATCCAAATAGTTCGTTTTCCTGCCCCGAGTGTTACTCTTAACATTATTCGTTCTATGGCTCATTGAGCCGACCTAGGTTTGCTTTCCAGTTGTGTGGAAAGGCACCAAGTTCCCACTTCCTATGTTGGTTTGAGGAATTTTGTAGTTTGTATATACTGTAAATTGCATAGACTAGCGACTAGTTGAATTTGAATGCACTTTCGTCATGCTCGAATGGGGCTTGCAACATTCACAAGTGCGTCTGGTCTATAATTTTATCCTATTATACAAAACTGTTTCTTTAAAAAAAAGGCCTTTAAGGTTGGCTGGGTTTTTCCTGCAAGGGTTTCTGTAGTCCATCCTGAATGGCAGGTTAGTTCCTATTGCTGGCTGCGCTTGTGTTCAAGTTCTTGTTCGGGTTTTTTCACTAACATTTTGTCAGGTAGGCTTTGGGTGTAAAAGTACCAAATGATAGGAGGAAATAGGAACAGCGCCCTGCATCTGTCTGTCTCTTCTGTGAGCCACGGTGTTCATGCTTACCTCAATCGCAGCAACAAGCGTAGACCAAGCTGAAGGTTTTGGCATGGATAGTGAATGTCTGCTATTTCTGTTGAATTTGAAAATTTGCTGTCCTTGCAAGCTTACTTGAAGGTGGAGCGACGGTGTCACGAGATTTGAATTGGGCTAAAGCAGGAAAGGATGTTTACCGTGTTTTTATTGTTGGGACTTTTCTGCTGTGCTTAATAAGCAGACCATGAAATGAAGTGACATGTTGAGGAACGAACATTGCCGACAGCTAGCAATCAAACATCCTGACAACAGAGGAACTTAATTGCTTTCCATCATAATGCCTGCCTTCGTATTGAAATTGGTGTTGAGGGTAAATGATTAAATACAAAATGGAAAAGACCAACCCTGTGTTAAGGCCTTTTCTTTGCCAAGTTGCTTTTTCTTTGCTCTGTCGTTGCCTCAGTACACAGAGAATTTGTGTTGAATAATGTTGGATGGCTGCACGCAGCACTCATCTTGCCTGTGTTGTCAAACTTATAGAAAGCTCCGCTTTTTTTTAATCCAAAATTCAGGTAAAAACAAGCTTTGCGGACAACAGGGAGACCTTCTTTCATTTTGCCTTTGAGAATGTGGCCAAGGGAAAGCTGCAAATGGTCAAGGGCATGTGAGTGTCTTTTTGGTCCTTGGAAAGCAAAAGTGTTCACCGGTGTCTCGCACATGGCTGCTTCATGAAAAATTCGTATAGCAGCCTAGCTTAGCCATTTCAGCCCTGATTTTTTTATTTTAAGCAAAACCGCGTTTTCTGTGTGTTTCCCTAAATTTGATGGTCCCATAAGCCCATAAACAAAAAATAGAGCTGCAAGTAAAGGTATTAACAGATTTATTAATGAGGCAATTAATTAGGACATCTGCCAATTAAAAACTCTGTGTTGAGCAGACACCACTTTTGCACATTTTTCTTAATTTTATGACTACATGAGCCTACAAACAAAAAATGGGGTTCATAGTGCGCATATTTATAGATTTACAAGCTTGGGAATACAACTGAGACTGCCATTTTTTCAGCCTCAATGTCGTAATTTCGACTTCACCAGAGGCATTTCTTTTGAAGCATGCAGCTCAACGAAAATGAAACAACAGTGATATCTATTGCAATAGGTATGATTGAAGAACAATTCCCCAGAAAACTAGCACTTTTAGTTTCCTTTCCTTTAGTTTCCTTCCTTCCGTCTGCGAATGCCAGGTGCAGTCGGGCGACGGTTGATCGTTCGCTGTATGTGGGTTGCACCCTCGCGCCAGTTTGTTATATCTGAAACAAAGTGAGATTGCCTCAATGCATGCTGTGACGGTAATGCCGCATTTATTCGTTGAAACCGAGTGTTCGTCATAACTGCGGCTGTTGTAAACTTTGTTATAAAAGACATGGATATAAGAGACAGTCGGGTATAAGAGACACTATTCACCCACATGGATGGCTACCCTACGTTTCCCATTACTTTAACCTCTTTTATAACAGACATCGTATGGGGAAGATAGTTGGTTATAAAGGACACGTTATCCTTAAATTTTGGTCAATAATCCCGCTTGTAACAAACATTTTATCTTTCGATGCGGTGCACCGGTCGCGAACTGCAGTTCCATTTTGGAAACACAGGGGGACGACAGACGCCCGCAGTCGCTATTTATTATAACTTCAGCAAATACGCAGTGGTTCCATAAGCTATGAAACGACGATGAGAAGCCCTGCCAATGGAAATGCAATGTACAAAAGTGGTTAAAGCTTACTGCCATGCGTACGAGTGCAACCGCGCATGTGGGCTTCTTTGCAAGCCAAGACTACCGGGAGTGTGCAGTGGGCTCTCCCAATCGCGTAGGTTCCAATCAAGAAGCATCGCAGATGTCGAGTTCACAAGCCTGATGAATAGCCAGAGCACACAGTGGAAGAAGCTGTGTGCTCTGGTTATTCATCAGGCTTGTGAACTCGACATCTGCGATTCATCTTCCACAAACAGTGAAAGGAGAGAAAGCTTGTAGAATCTGTTGTAACAAACAGTGTAAATACAGTCATAAAGCAAACAAAGATTCAGACCTATTTCTTAAATTCTGGGGGCCAAACGTAAATTAGAATGAATCTTTTGCAACATGGTGTAGCATTCTTTCAAGCTTATTTTAGTCGTACGGTGCCCACATTGAACTAGGGGTTGATCAGTTAGTGAAAACATGGTTCCCTGCTTATAAGAGACATCTTGTATACGAGACAGAAACTGCTCCCCAGTACTTGTCTCTTATAAAGGGGTTCAACTGTAAGTGGACTCGACTGTAGTTCAAGCGGCCATAATGGAGCCCGTGCCAGCTGCCCTGCTCACCCTTGTTACAGTGTTCTAGAAGAGAGAGGCGTGTCGTTCAGGGCCTACTAGGAGGGTCCCTTTTGCGATGAAAATTTCTGCTGAGGAACTCCTGTTGCAAGCAGCGCCCCTGGCGGCCATTGCTTACCAGTTGGCTTCAGAAATTTTGTGTAAATAATTCCTTATTTATTGCTCTAAATAGTCTTATTTCTTTATTTTATGATATAAAGTTTTATTTATAAAACCCATCAAATAACGGTTTAGTTTGATTTAAAAACTTATAGTCGGCGCTAGCTACGACAGAATGCCTGCGCTCCATACAATTTTTTCATCGCTAAAGGGACCCACACTCTCCATTGGTTTTTTCCCCTGAATGACACACCTTACCCTCTGGCACATTGCACCCTTGTCATTGTCGATACCGAATCATAGCTCCATGGAGGATTGTCCATGTATGCCCCATGACAATATGCATTAAATTTATGAAAATAGCTCAATCTGCAAGGTTATAAGCCCTGCATAACTTGTGTTTATGTTTGCCTGATTCAGCCAATCACACAGCTGCCCATAATACATCATAGGTTCTAGTGGGGGAAACGAGCTATAGTGGGTCGCATGGCCATTTTCTATTTTTTGATTATATAGCTCATTTGAGTGAAGTTCGCATTAAAAGTAGTGACACTGTTATTCTAACTAGGCAACCTTTGTAATGAACCAAACTTGCATTTTGTCTTCATGGCCCCTTTTAGATTGTGTGTTTTGAAATCGATGTTCACTGACTGGACAGGTTCTCTAAAAATTGAAGTACCGTATTTTCCGGTCTATAAGTCGCACCTTTGTATAGGTCGCACCCCCCATCAAAATGACCGTTTTTCCACAAAAAAACGTATATAAGTCGCACCGGTGTATAAGACGCACCAGTGTACAAGACGCTAATTAGGTAAACTCATAGCGGATCAGATCGTTAGAAAGTGCGGCGAAAGTACATGGTTGCGGCGGCCGCCGCCTATGCACGCATCCCCTGGTAAGGGGAGCTAGACATGTGTAGTGCCATCCGAAGTCTAGACTGAACTAACTTCTCAAATATGGTTTATTGATACACACAGATGGCGTGTACATACAGACGGCATTTAGGCAAAACCATCAAAGTTTTCTTCCTTCAACTCGCTAACAAATATTTCAGCAACTTCAAGTGGGAGTTCCGCCGGCGCATCGCTGTCGTCCTCCGAATCACTGATGTCTTTGCCAACATCGTCACCACTCGCGGACGGGACCAGTCCAGTGTTTATGAACCCGGCTAAAACTGTTTTTGTAGAAATGGAGTCTCAAGAGTTGGAGACCCATCTGGCCACCTCTCCAAACGTCGCGTGTCTCTTGCTGCGTTACTTGCGTGCTGTTGTAAATCAGTGCAATAAAGGTGTCATGGCGGACGGAAGTGACGCGAACGGAAGCGGCCCGAAAATCGAAACTTATCAGCAAGCTATCATTTTAAAAATTGGCAGCACATTTACCTCTTTCACAATAACTCTGTAATAATTTATAAGCTGCATTTTGTTTTTGCAACTTAGTTTGATGTTACTTTGAATTTATTCTGCACTGTAGTTACTGCACATGGCAGGAAGTGGCGAGCGGTTGTCGCAGGCCATTATCATTGTTTTTGACTAGAAAAAGCTGCAAATTCTTTGGTTTAACGTCCTGAAGCGACATATGGGCTATGAGAAACGCCGTAGCGGTGGGCTTCGGATTCATTTAGACCTTAGAGCTGTGTCTCTTAACGTGCACTGGCCACGCGCGGCCGCCGCGAACCGGATTTATTCCATACATTAATTGCACCGGTGGATAAGACGCACCAACGAAAATTTTAGAAAAAAACCGCGACTTATACAGCGGAAAATACGGTAGTAACAAGCCTGTTTATCAAGGGTCTATTGTAATTGCGCCAAATTATGCAAAGTTTATCCAGAATGTGCCAAGTGATTCCAAAACAGGGCCCGACTGGAGCTGCACAGCTTGTCTGCGAATGTTGAAAATAAAGAACAAGGCCAAAAGCAACAAAGAATTTGCTTCTGCTTTTCGTTGCTTGCACTGGAAGCAAAAAACCTACCTTTTTTTTATGTAGCCCGAACTTAACTCCTTAGAACCTGTCTATTTTTCAATGGATCTGGGTTACCTCACTGATACTTCGTTGCATCTCTGACAGGCTGATCAAAGCTCTGACGGACATTTCTGCTGGCGCCACTCCGCTGGACATGGACAGGATGGCCATCATGATTCAGAGGCGACGCCTCAACATACTTAAACAGGTGCTTTAAGCATTGCTACTAGTATCTATAGGTAATATTCATTGGAAAGTTTAGCTGTCAATTTCTTCGCTTGGCAACATTGGAAAGGGCCACGGACATGACGCGGCTTGTGCCACTGCACCCGCACACCAAAGAAAAAAAAAATACCGGCGTGCGTCCATTGTCTGCTCCGTTTCAACCCGATTTCAACGGTGGTGTCAACAGAGATGTTACTAATCGCACTCACATTGGGCTCAAGGCATTACTTTGCATTCGATGGGGTAAATTTTGGAACGTCCAACACAGATCATGTGTTTAGCGCGGACAAGTACGCCATATCGTGGTCGAGATGAATACGAAGCCATCCACTATAGTGCGCCACATATTCCAGATGTGGCTTCAATGAATAAAGTCGCAAATATTGACAAAAATGCTTACACACAGCATTGCTTCGTGGACCTATAAGGAAGAGTTTGTGGCGCATGCTGCCTAAAGGGGCATAAAAATGCTTAAATTTGTGGTGATCTACCTGTACTAAAAAATTTTAGTGCCAAATGTGCACACAAATGGTAAAGGATTGGCATTTGTAGGAGGTAAATTTTTAGTTAAGCCTGGGCGTCCTAAAGGCTCGGGACAGGTACTCCTTTAAAGGAGTACTGACACGAAATTTCAAAGCTGTGATAACTATGTAAAACGCTTCCTTTTTATCAGGCGATATCTCCCAGCAAGTTTCAACAGCAACAGTTCAGCGAAACATATTTAAAATCCATTTTAATCTTCGCCCGCACTAGAAAGCC
The DNA here is from genome assembly GCA_013339765.2 of Haemaphysalis longicornis. Lineage (NCBI taxonomy): Eukaryota > Metazoa > Arthropoda > Arachnida > Ixodida > Ixodidae > Haemaphysalis > Haemaphysalis longicornis. The sequence continues at coordinate 39,048,747 of CM023457.1, read as the reverse complement.
CAGAGCGGGCCTACATGACATCATGTGCTACTTGCCCCAAACTGCCGACGTCGGGGCTCTCGTGACAAAGCCGGCGCGCTGGCTGTGGTTGGCGCGCGCTGCTCAGGCGTGTGTACACGTCATGGTTTTGGGACTGACGTCATGCTGCCCGCGCCTGTGGGGACGGTGAAGACCTCGGCCGGTCTGGGCGCGCGCGTGCGCTCGCTCGCGCGCGCTTCCAGAGAGGTAGTGATGCGGCAAAAATGGTGATGTCATGTGATACATCCTGTTATGGCGGCCGCTCGGCGTTTTTCAGTCGAAACCGAAACTGGCATGAATAAACGACGCCGTAAATGAATGTTTACGCTGCGCTCGACCGTCTAACCTGTCATTCTATGATTTGTGGGCTGGTAGGCACGCATAGCAGAGAAAAAAACGTAACACGAAAATTTCGTGTCAGTACTCCTTTAAAGACTCACTAAATACTTGCAAAGCAAGAAGGCAGGGAGAGGTGTACAAATTTTAAATGTTGTTGACACCTGTTACAGTAAAGGACAAGAGAGTGCAGAAACAAGTTTACCTGTGTTGGTTGGTTGCAGTGTCTGGAATACAAATATACTAGTCATAGTGGCAACAGTTGTTTGTAATGTAGAAAACGTCTCAGAACCCTGTGGTTGGGTGTCGCTGCCCCGTACTTTTCTCCACTATCTGTGACATCACAAATAATGGAATGGGATCGGCTGCAGCTTGGTTAAGGGCTTTTCTGGGAAAGAATAAACCATAGAAGCAAGGAACGTCAAATAACGCTTCTGGGAACTTTGGCTTAGCATATTTAAAAAGACAAACCTAAGCTAACAAAGAATATAAAATAGGCTGTTTCACTACTGATTCAGTTTTAATTTTGGCTTCGTTCAGGTACGAGCAGTCACAAAATGCTTGAGTTAACACATGACGGCAGGAATATCCTCACTAACGATTCCACTTGTTGCAAGTGTGAGCAGCGATATTTTTTCATTAAGTGCCGAGATATACTGTTGCACCTAAAGAACTAAATCTCGCGATTTTGGTCATTTACATTTAAAAAAGGACTGCGCTCTTAACTTCAAGGTATGGCTTTTTTGACGAGTCCCTGTAACTTGTACTGCTGCTTCTTGGCGTGCACAGATCGAGTCCACACCGCACGACACACTCGCAAACTACGTCATCATGGACTTTCTCTATGGCGACACGGTACAGGATGTGAGTTGATTGCCTGGATAACTGGCTTCCCTGCTGAGAACTACTTTTGCTGCCATTTTGTGAGCAATGAAAATACTTTGGCAACCTGTCTCTGAATGCAGCTGCAAAACAGGGTGAACCAGATAGCGATGCTCATGAGCCTGCTGAAGAAGGACAAGCAGTTTTGGCTCCAACTACTGAAGAAGTACATGGTTGACAACAAGGCAGTCTGTGTGAGTGGACGACTTCTTCACGTACTGCCATTGAACTCTGGGGAAGCAAAAGCATAATACTTAATGAGAACTTTGCATAGTTAATCAGATTCCGCAGGCTGTAGTGGGGCTCGTTTTAAGCTCATTCATGCATCTGCTTTTAAACAGTGGTCCATTTTTGGAGTGTACAGGGTGTTAATTGGAACACTTCAAAAATGGAGGCCCTGATCTCTTGGGCGAGGATGGCAGCTGCGGCACGCGGCCTACCGGACTAGGATGGCCACCCGTCGCTCCCAACTCTTTTTCTCCTTTACCCCGTCCCTGTTGTTTCAATAAACGTTTTCTTCTCTCTCTCTGAGCAAACCGCTACTCGGTTCACGCTCAAACTTCACACAAAGGCCGCATTTTGTGGTCTATTTTGTTTGACACCGGGAACAATGACGGTGCTTACCTGTTTATTCTGAAAATAAATAAAAACAATTTTCGCCTATGGGATAACGGCAGCTGATTTGGACGTGCAAACCAGTGCAAGCTGATCTTGGATAACAGTGCCACCTCTGGTATGCAGAACGAATTGGACGATGGGGATTGACGGTAGGAAGGAGCCAAATGAGGTAGCAGACGATCAGAAAATCTGTTTCTTCCCTAGTTTACGATGATCACAAATAGTCCCATAACAGTATGTACCAATCGAAATAAAATATCCCCAAAACTAATCGTTGCCAATAAACTTTGGATTGGTTTCCTCACCTGCTTTCACATTTTCTAATCGCCTGCTACCCCATTTGGCTCCTTCCTGCCGTGGAAGAAGCGTGAATCCCCATCGTTCGTTTCTCTCTGCATACCCCAGGTGGCACCGTCGTTCCAAGATCAGCTTACACTGGCTCGCACGTCCAAATTGGCCGCAATTTTCCAATAAGCGAAAACCATTTTTATTTAGTTTCAGAATACACAGGTAAGTACCGTCGTTGTTCCCGGTGTCAAAGAAAATAGACCACAAAATGCAACCTTCGTGTGATGTTTGCACGCAAACCAAGCAGCGGTTTAAAAAAATAGTGTTCCAGTTATCGTCGTAACGCCCTGTACTTCATGGTTAATGGGTTTGGAGTGTATTTCATTGCTTCTTATCAACCAATCTGTAAGGCCTGCATTAGCCTGTTGTTACACTGAGTGGGTGCAAACTTTCGTTTAAGAGAGATGTACTGTATCTCCAGGCTGATAACCCCTAGAAGAGAAAAAAAAGTTTATAACAAAGGTGTCTTTTTTTTCATAGTGCAACTTCTATGTACTGCTTGTTAAGATGGCCACATTATGACAGCCTTTATTGCATCCTCTCCTCTTGCTTTTTTCCTTGTGTGCTTTTTCATATGTGGCCGACACACTGACCTTAAGATAGGCTCTGCAGTCCTCTGCCTTTCTTTATTGTTATTTCCTCTCCCCGTGTCTTTATTTAAAAATTGCCACGTACTTTCTGCGTTTTTTTTGTGCAAGGTAAGTTCCGTAGTGTGGCCTTTGTCACTAAATCAGGCCTAGTGGAGGCTGTGCCCACTAATTGGATATGAATGCCGAGTCAAGAGGTACTGTTAGAAGTTTGCTCGTGGATAGTTAGGGCTCTGTAGTATCCAGTCAGCCGCGTCAGAAACAGAAACCTTAAATTTAAGATTTATCTTTTTGTACGGCTGGAGTTTTTGTTGTCTTTTCCTACCTTGCATCGAAGGTGATAACAGGCCCTGCCGACAAGTCAGGCATAAAGCCTGGCAGAAGTGCTTTTTGGCCTGGTACCTCCCACAGGCAATTTGTTCAGTGGGCAAATGCTAACACGTGCATTGTAGCTTCATTTCTTGGAATAAAAGGGGTAGTAGATGCAGATGGGTATGCGAAATCAGATTTTGATAACGATGATGGGTGCATTTATTATGCGAACAGTTTAGACACACGCACATGCGAGCAACTACAATAAGGGCTAACTTTGAGGTTTTTTAGTTTCACATTTTAGGTATGCACCAAGTGGACTGCACACTTTATAAAAAGGAAAGGACCTGGCTGGTAGAGGAAATACAAATGTCACAGCTTTTGGGCGCTGAAACCACGGAGCCACTTCTCTGCAACGCCCATGTGAGCATAAAAAAATAAATCACGTGGGTGTGTGCAGTAAAAAAGACACTCCAAACTGACTGTTTCTCTTCTAGTTCTGCTTGGGTCACCTCATTTAGTAGAATTTTGGTGGAGGTCGTTTTGCACCCTGCTTGATATAGTCTTGACGACAGCAGGCGGAAGCAAATTGTGAAATGTGAAAGGTAATGCAGTTTGCTAGTTTTGCCTATTCTTGCAAGTATCTTAAGAATATATATATGGGAGGGGGGCTTTGCTGTCACAGACTGCTGGTGTGGCATCTTTATGGTCCTGTTTGTGGCACGCAGATCATTGGGGAGCCCAGCCCAGCTTTGCTGAAGAGGATGGCTGACGCGGAGAACCAGCGGATCCAGCGACAGCGTGAGGTGCTGGGCAAAGAAGGCCTCCGCGGGCGAGCCGAGGCCCTCGAGAAGGCCACGGAGGCTAACGAGGTGGGCCTTCTTTCTTTTTTTTAAAAAAAAGCTTCCTATGTCTCACTCATGAAGTACTTTGCGTCAAAAATGCACTGGAGTGAAGCCTACTTTCGCTGATGATGCTAATGATCGTGGGTGAAGAAAAAAACGCTTCCCAGTGTCAGAATTGAACTTCATCTTTCGCGTAATGAAACCATGGTCTTTCCAAATGCCCCATTTCGTACTGGCCGATGCAGTTTAGGTATTGAGAGAAGTGCATGGACGTGCAAAATGAGGCAGAAAACTTATACGCCCCTTTGTCTAATGACAACACTGGTTGAACGTGAAGCTTTTTTAATTTGAAATCGAATGGCGAAGGGTTCACATCAAAGCCACTGCGATCAAAAGGCCAAACTTTGTGTGAGTCAAAGTGAAATCTCAATGAGTTAGTCCAAACCGTCCGCGAGTCAGTCCAAACTCAGATGGCAACCGAGGAATGCCTAACGAGAAAGCTTTGTGTTTAATAAGTTTGCGCAAATATTCGAGTACTTTGAATTTTTGAACGAATATTACAGTATTCGCATTTGCTTTGACCCTAATTTAAAATCTCCAACATTTCGATGTATTCGGGGTGAACGAATATCAAAACTGTGTTCGAGTACTATGAGAGTTTCAGTTTTGTTTGGCAAGCCGCAGTGCCATTGACATCAGGCCTACATCTTGACTACATGGCAAGCCAAGCCACATTCAGAGCTTTGCTCTTGTGTACTAGAATTGGGAAGTGTGTCGTGCACGGGCGCAAAACGGGTCGCCTCAGCGATGTCGCCCTCCTCTCCCAACCCGCTCCCAACAGCATCCCTCTTACATGCAGTGCCATCTTGTGAAGCGCAGAGCACTCACCGCTGAGGCGGCCCGCGTCGCATAGTCCGCAGCGGCAAGCCGCGGCGGGTGCATTTCGGCTGCTTCACAACAGTGCACGCAATTGGGAAGCAGCTGAAGTTCTGACGCTTGCCCTTAGACTCTGTGCTTCGGGAGAAATAAAAACCACATAAACATTACAATTACATTACAAGCAAAGGCACAACAAAGCACAAACAAAAATAATCAAAGAAAGGAAGTTCCTTCCTAATGTTATGCTCCTTTTATTTTTCTAGAGAATTTATAAAGTGCCAGTTGTCGTGTCGAGAGAATACATTAAAGCTAGTCGGCTCAGAGACTGCAAAATATTTATTCGATGTTAGGCGAAGCTAGCGCCCTTGCTTGCACCTGGGATGAAGTATAGTAGTAGTAGTTGTAGTAGTAATAATGAACTTTACAAGTAGACGACTTGCATTTCGTCCTTGGTGGTTATGTCCTTAGTTCACGGGATTTCAAGGACCCTGGGCTCAGTTTCTTTCTGGGGGTTGGGGAGGAGAGGGGGGGCTCCGCTGTGCATACACGAGACACAACTTATAAAATAACAGTAGCGGCACAAACTGCAAAAAAGCTACAAAGCATTCACCGTTTGCATGCACCATGAGGAAATATACCAGTGTAAATATAATTGAATGACACGCAGAAACAACCATCTGCATGGTGCGTTGACATAAGTAAATATATGGGTCAATTTCGTACATTGCTGCAAGTTCTACAAAACACGGTAAATGGAAGCAAGTGTCAATTTTTTTTTTTCGGTTACACTTGCGTGCGGTAAGCAATTCTTTTCACGAATATTCGACATCTTTCCCCCTTTTTAGGTGATTTTATAATGCCGCTCGAGAAACTGGGAACGATGCTGAGCGCTGAATGTTATGTTAGTTGCGGTTGGTGTCGAGTAATATCTCTTGATGATTCTCAACACCTTCACCATTATGAGTTGCCTTGACAGTCCGCTCAATGAACTGGAACTCAAAGTGCAGATCGCAAACAGCACTTGTGTCGTCGAGGTCTCCTGTCGGCTCTTTTGATAAGTCGTGACCATGCTTCCTGTCTATCGGCGTCAGCCGGAACTCGAAAGAGGGATCGCGCTTCTTTGCACGATGATGGCCGCTGTTACAGTTGGGCACGAAACACATGCAGTCGCACTTGTCCCGCCGTCCCCCTGGTTCTCGTCACCACTGCACCAGCACATGATGAGCACATTATTGGTCGTACGTTCTAAAAATTTTAACCACCCTACGTGCCTACAACGAAACATGCGAGCACCACTGCAACATATTGTTAGGCCGGCTGCCGTAGCTGCTGCAGCCACCGTAGCATCCCTCTTGATGGTGGTGCCCCTACCGGCCCGCCGCCATTTTCATTGTGGCAGTTACCCCTCCGCTCCCATTGGTCGGCGCGCGGACAACTCACTTTCCAATTCTAGTACACTATAGCATTGCCGTAGCGATCTTGCGCGCAAACTTTTGTCAAGGTAGCCAATGCTCCCATTGAAAACAATGAAACGGTAACCAAACAATTTGTTTAGTTACCATGTGGTACGCGTGCAGTGTGAAGGTGTCGATCACACTCTGCGCTTAAACTTGCAGTGTGCATCAGTTGCTTCAATCATTAAGTGACATGGCCAATGCGTCCACAGGTGTCAACCCGATGTGGAACTTCTTTGTGGAGGTCCTGCCAGGCCCAGAAGCTCAGTGTCTCAGTGACGGGGAGTTTAGTGACACCTGACAACTATTCGAATTCGCTTCGAACTAAAATATATTACTCTTTGCACAAGCCTAGTTTTCAACCATCGCCATTGTTAGTCAAAGGGGTGCAATTGTTTTCAGTGCTGTCCCACTGGCCTTTGTCCAGTGGCCACCCTGTTTTGACAGCCTCATTTCCCTGCAGTGGTGGGGTGAGCTGTTGTAGCCAGGAGATTTGTAGTGCAGTTCGTGCAAGCACGTTGGGCAGGCTGTGTGATTGCCGCAGCTGTAGGGCTGTCACATTTTTGCTTTTTGCAGCTTAACTAGGGAGGAGCTGCTGCTGCTGCTTTAACCCTGCTTTAAACCTGCTTTAACCCTGCTGCGTTAACACATGCTTTGTAGCATTGCACGAGCCATCATAGACTTCATTGACTTTAGGTCTTTGTGCGAAGACGAGCTTTTGTGTGAAGAGCGCATCTGAAAGAAGCAGTCCAGACCTTCTAAACTGCTCTGCTGTCTTCTGCTCTCAGGGTCAGCCAAGCATAGCATGAGAATGGCTTGGTAGGCTTGTTGGTGGAGCATCATGAAGGGGTTAACAGCGCACAAAGACGACGACACACAAGGAAGAGAATTCGGGGGACAAAGCGCTAACTACAGCGGATTTTTATTCAGACAAGAAAGACGTATAAACCCAGAAACATCCAATTAAAAGCTGATAAAACCTGATATAAACTACTTATCTCCTGCCCTGCCTGCTACACTCATTGCTCCAGATACTGTTTTTTTTTATAGCGGAACCAATGGCATGCTGATGCAGTTTTCGTCAGGACAGTCAATTTCGAGCGTCCTTGATAACCTCCCGCATATGCTAATCTGTTTCTCTAGAAATCACTGAGCACTCTCCGAACTGTGGAACCAAGTACAAGTCTTAACAATGCGAAGCTAGGTGGCCCGAAACAAGTCTTTCCCACGAGGTTCTTGTGCTCCCTTTGCCTATTGTTGAGACATCTACCCGTCTGGCCGATATAATGTTTTTCTGCAATCCAAAGGGAGAAAGTAAACAACGCCGTCGTCATATTAAGCAAATTTTTCCCTGTGCTCTTTCGAGCAGCCCACTTTTTCTCTGCCCCCACCATTTACCATTGTACGCAGCTTGGAAAGTTTGTTAGGGGCAGAGAAAATTACTCCAACGCCTGCGCACATACCAATCTTCTTAAGGTTATGCGAAAACGTGTGATATAAGGAACCACCACAAATATTTCCTTCGTTTGCCTAATCTCCGGGCTGTCCTGGGCCCGTTTGCCCGAACACATAAGTTCCCCCTTACAATAAGATGGGGATCGCCGACTACAGCAAGTCGAAGTCAGCCACGGCAGATAAGTTGGTTGCCGGAAAAGTCGACCGAAATGCCAACTTATAAGCGCACTTGTTTCGGTTTCAGGCAATTGACTTATTTCTTGGAAGAGCTTAAGTAAAATTGGAGAACTTACCTATTTTCCCGGCTTATCGCATTCGGGCAAATGGGCTCTGGTCACCATCCTGGTAATCAGCGCTTTGTCTGGCCTTCTCTTCCTTCTGTGTCATTGTCTTCGTGCACTGTTATCCCCTTCATCAAGCATAGCAGATAAGAGCATGAGAATTTTGTGGGGGGTAGGCAAGGAGACCTTACCAGTTTGCATACTGTAAAACCTCCTTACAAGACACACTCAGGGACCCAGGAATTATTTATCTCTCTTGTAACCAAGGTCTCGTAACCAAAAATTCTAAAAAGACTGAGAAGTTGGACTAGATCACTTTGTATGCATCAGCATCAAATTGTGCTTCAACCTGTCTACAGGAAATTGCTCATGGTGGTTTACAGAAGTCATTCGGGGTAGTTCAGTGACTGAAGATTGTATTACCTGCCAGGTTTCCCAAACCCTCCTGGAGACTCCTGAATTTTGATGGTCTTGTGCAATTGTACGACCGAAACAAAAATCTCCCGAAAAAGCACTCATGTTTTGCCAAATCTTTCTCCAATTGAGTCTGTCCACATTGCGCCAGAGCTACGAGATAATCCAATCCAATTCTACACCAATTGACATTGTTATCAATGAAGAGCTTAAAAAGTGTAGTCAGCCATGCGCAGAACTTGAACCAATCTGATCATTACCTGAATTCAAAAGGCATTTCAGCATAGCACAAAAAAATGACCTGCTTTTGAGCATCCATGTCTGACAACCCTCGGTCACGTCCTTTAAGGGAAATGTCCCAGGGGCAAACATTGTTACGCTTGAGGGTATTCCCAGGACTTCTTGAAAATGGGGGTGTCAGCCACTAGCAAGTGATCGGTGGGGTAGGTTGTTAGTAGTTTGGACGACATAGTTCGGCTCCTGATTTTTTGTAACTGAATTAAAAATGCATGCAAAATATTTCATTCTGTTCTTACTGATTCCCTCCATCCCCCTCGGTCAGGCCTCTCTAATACCATCCTGGTGAACCTGGCAGGTATCGTATTAGCTTCCTTCCAAACCTCCGGACATAAAGCACTTCACTTTGCAAGCCTTCCTGGTGCTCTCAATGCTGTTGAAGTGCTCATAGATATTTGACAGCCTCAACTGCTGACGCTTTCTGCCCTGCAGTGTCCTCATCACCCTCCTCCTCTGGTTCATTCTCTAGGGCACCATTTACTCGCACAAGGGTGTCATGATGTATAGGCTTTTTGTAGCACATAACGTCTACATTTTCTAAAATGTGTTCCAAAAAAAAGTTCGGAGCCTCTAAAAAGCCTCTTATGGAGCCCATGAAGACAAAACGCAAGTTTGATTCATTTGAAAGAGTGCCTTGTTAGAATAACACTGACACCACTTTCAATGCAGACTTCACGCAAAAAAGTTGTATAATCAGATCCCCTGGCTACTTTTTCGCACTGAACTCATGACAAGTAATAGACAGTTGCGATTAGATGAGACCGAGAAAATTCGTGCAAATTAAACAGGTTAAATAGGGATTAGAAGCTTATGGAGCAAGCTATTGGCACTTAAGTTTAGTGCGCATTCTTTTTATAGTGGTAGGAATGTGGGGCTGAGAAATGGAATAATCAAACATATGAACATAGAACTGCTAGTGCATACGGCGTGCGCTATGCCGGCCAACGCTGCACAGCCATTGAGCACGCTGGGCTTGTCTGACACGAACACTGGCCAACTGGCATGAGCAACACTGCCACTTATGTGAACCTTCCTGTCGAGTGACACACAATATTTGATGCGATTACTATCAACAGTACCAATAAGCCAGGTACAACTCTGGCCAGAAAAAAAAAGTGTGCGGACAGTACTCCACGAGCAGTGTTGTTACGCCACCTATGAAGGCGAACGGTAACCAAGCTATGCAAAGACATGTTTTGGCCGTTGGCGGCAGCCTTAGTCAGCTCACTAACTACCATTTTTAGTACCTACCCTGGATACATCGCAGCCTAGTCAGCCCACTGACTACAATTTTTAGTACCTACCCTGGGTACATCGTTGTCGACGTCACGAAACACTATTTACCAGGAGAATGGAAATTTTGACCTAAATTATTTAATTTCTCGGCGAATAAAGCATCAATTTCTGCGGGACAAGTGTGGGACACTATAAAACACCATATCTTTTGAACAAAACAATCTAGCATTTTGTCTTCATGGCCCCTTTAAAAACAGGCCCAAGCTTCATCTTCAAAGCAGCTTTTCCTCAAAATCTTCTGTATAGGTTCTTCTTCGACATGTTCCTTCTCTGGGGACCCAAAAAAGTTGACCTTAGTAGCAGAGTGTCTCTTGCAAGCATGCTTCTTGTATGAAATGTTGCTGGCATGGCAACCATAGGAACACCAACCAAACCATTTTCAAATGTCTTCTATTACCAAGTCTATCTATATATATGTATATATGTCTATATAAGTCTATATATAAGACATATAGACTTATATATAAAGTCAAATCTCTTTACTATAAACCCCACATCATAAATTGCTCAAATTTAGGAATATTTTAAGCATCCCTGCCAGATTGCCTTTATTTTCAATGTAAGAATATCTCAGAACAACGAATTTCAATATAGCGCATATTTCAGAATAACATACGTAATTTATTTTCCTATTACGATTGAGGAGCATCAGTATTACGAAGTCGGCTGAAAGTAACAGCGTCGAAACTCTCACATTAAACAAACCGCCGTTCCTCTGTGTATTCCCTGAGTGCAGTAGCTACCATCATCACCATCTCAAGTGCCAACAGCTAGCACCCGCCCAAAGCTGTGGTTTAATGTGCAGTAGCCTAGCAGGCCTAGCCGCGTTTGCCTCTTTTCTCTCTCATTGTGTTGGGTGGCGTTGGCTGGTCCGTCGTTCTTCATGCTAATCACGTGTGCGGGCAGGTATTTCTTTGTTGTGGGTGTATTTGCTGGTAGTCGTGCTGAGCTGAATGCTGCTAGCGAGACGAAGGACGAAGTTCTAAAGATGAATGCTGCTAGCGACAAAGCAAAAAACAAGCGAGAGCAGGCATCATCTTTAGTAACGATGACGACGTGAAGGGTAAGACTGTGGTTCACCGAACACAGAACATGATAGATCGTGTCGAACATTGATGTTTTAGTGCACATGAACGAATTCCGCACTTCATTGCTCGGTGAAATGACATATCCGATGAGTTGTTGTGCTAGGTGGAATATGTAGAGGCATTCCTAATCAGTTGTGCGTGCTGCACGCGCGAGAAGAAAATGACTTAGTATTTCTTCAAATAAAGCAGCATGTAGTGAGCACAACATTTTTATTTGAGAGTGTGCCTGTCTGCACACGCAGTCTACTGCTCACGTACGTCATTTTCATCCCTAGGTTTGAGCACTGGCTTATAACCGCCAGTTTTTCATTAAAGCGATATTTCAAAATAACGAATGATTTTCGGTGGTCCTGTGTGATTCGTTATACAGTCTACGCCCGTTACAACGGACACCCTCTGACTCTGGAAAAAAACGTCCGCTGTAGCCGAAGTATGCAGTATCCGACAAGAGGGGGGGGGGAGTATGAGCCCTAAAGTGGGTACTTTGACCGATATTGCATATGCATAGTGCATACACTTTGTTCTTTCTACACGCCTGCAGCACCTCTGCACAGTGTTCGCGCGAGGGCAAAGAATCACGTAAACACCGTTTCCAAAGCTTAGCACCGGCACTTGGAAAAGGCCTAGCGCATGCGGTCAAGCGTGTAAAGCCGCATGATGAGCTGAGCAAATAAAGCAAGAATATAACTAGGTGCAATTATTAACCAGCTATAAAACATCAGGCGTGACCATCAGCATTAGCTAGGTTCTTTTAAATCCCCCCACGACGAGGCAGGCTTTCCTGCAACTGTTTGTCAACAAATCGGATCGCTGCCTGACGTTGCCTCAAGGCAGCTTACATTTTTAGCGATTTTAGTCTGGTAATTAAACAGCTGTAATGAAATAATCTGATGACGGACAGCTGTAAAATCGAAAGTTAGACCAGTTGGACTGCGCACGGTTACCAGCAGATTGCACACAATGGATGGGGAATAACCTCCCTACTTGGGGCCTTTCTTACCTTTTTCACCGAACGGAACGGGAACGATGCATGCGTGGGAATAATAAAACCCGAACTTCACTTAACCCGAGTTTTTTATTACATAAAAAGACTGACGAGGGCAGACTCGCCTCCGGGTGCATAACGTTGAGCCCTGTTTTCAATCTCACCGGAGTCGCGCTTATCGGCAGCGGCCTTGTTCTTGACGGTAGAGCGGACCGTCTGCTTGGACAGGCCTGTACTTCTGGCGATGTCGGCCTGTTTTTCCCCGTGTTCAACAACGTTGATTACGCTTAATTTTTCCGACAGTGAAATCAGCTACCCTGCTGCTCATGCCGCTGGTTGCACACAAAAAAAGAAAGCCACTGGCACTGGCTTGGCTTGGCTGCGCCAATGACCCGGCTGCCAGCAATGTTGCCAGACATAACAGTTTTCTTGCCAAAATAAACGAAGAAAAACCACATCGGGTGCCGGCCCCGCGGAAGTCCGCTATAAACATTCAGGGGAAACAATTTTCGCCTAATATTTAGTCTGTTGTAGCCGATAGTCTGCTCTAGCCAGGTCCGTTATGAGCGGAGTGGGCTCCATTTAAAATGCATGGGGACCAGACAAACCAACAGAAATGGTCTGTTGTAACCGAAAGTTCGTTGTTGCCGGATCCGCTGTAACGAGCGTAGACTGTACCGAGATTTGACTGTCTATACTGTATAACCAAGTGGCTCTCGTAACACTGTCTCTTGTAGTGAGGTTTTACTGCAATTTTGTACAACTGAGTATCTGCACCAAGGGAGCTTGAAGGTTCCGGGTAGGGGGGTAGTAAATGTGGTTTCTCAAACCTTGTAATGAAGGTAATTGCAGAATTCGTCCCCTGCAGAAAGAGCTGCCAAGGGACATGATTCTGGGGGTGCAAGTTCCGCCGTTTTCGAGCATCAGCTTCCACAGCCTGACACGGTCCTGCAACGCCCAGGGTGGCACTGGGATCCTCTCCTTTGGCCTGCAGGGGATACCCTTCCGCTTTGAGCTGGACCACATGAGCAGCAACTTTGTCTCGGTGAGGAGGAAGCTGGTCGGTGTGCTCCTTTTCTCAAGAACTGCTGAATCGTTGCTGAGTGAAATATTGTTTCTTTTCTAGCTAAAAATGAGTGTGCGAGCTTTCAGTAAGGGTGTGCGAATACTCGAATATTGGAGTACGAATTAAGTGGTACCACCACGAATAATCCGATTCACGAATCAAACATCTACTGTTCAATTTATGGATGCCTAATTATTTGGACATGCTTGATTATTCGGACTTTTTCCGGCATGAGGACATTGAGCTTTTCGGGAAAAACTTTGCTTTTTCGGGTTGCCTGATTTTTTGGACATTTTCATGGCTTTCTTGAGGGTCCGAATAATCGATCGTCCACGGTAGCCGAGTGGATTTCCCTAATGTGCCCGGCTCCTGTAAAGCGAAAGGTGACTGCGCACGCTAATGCAAAGCTACTGCAGCGTCTACATGGAAAGTTTTATTCAAATTGCACTTTCAACGAGCGCGCCTTGCAGAGGCTGTAAATTTTATCCCACTGCCCAGAGTAATTCGCAATTGCGTCAGTAAGATCTTTCCTTTGTGGCATCGTCTTCGACTCTGGCCGCCTTTTGAATTCTGCGACTGGATGTTTACATGTTAGGGAAGCTTCTGGTAAACCAATCGCTTCTTCTTTTGTTATTTTGACAGCGCCTTTGTTAATTTAAAGTGTAAAGCTGTTCTAGATGTCTTTAATACAGTTGGTGTATGCATATTGCATGTTTTTTTGTTTTTTTAGACCACAGTATATAGTGCAGGCTCGTGCAAGTGATGTAGTGCGAGCTTTCCTTCTGCAACGTATCGTTCACGCTTCACGCTCTCCATGTGCTTCCGAAGAAGTGCCTCATCGTAGTCCATGATTGCGGCTGTGCTGTGCTTTCGCGTCATTTTGTTCATGCCTGCAAAGCACTCGCTTTGGAGTTACGAGGCACTGTCTAGTCGTTGCCTATGACTGCAGTACAGCAGCCCCAGTGCCAGTCTTTTTTTTTCCGAATGCGTATCATGCTCGATCCTGATTCCCGAAGTACCACCCACCGTCTCATAGTGGTTGAGTGACTGGACTGCTGCAAATGAGAGTTGAAAAGTGCGTTTTTTGGGTTGAAAAAAAAAACGTCACGGCTTCTGAACGATGCGAAGTAGTTTCTGTTTTTGCACAAAAACCTATGACAAACCGAGTACAGTAAAAAAATTAATATTTGATATTTGGTTTGATATTTGGCCTTTTTTCCGGGTTTTATTGGATATTTGATTCTTACTATTCGGTATTCGCACACCCCTAGTTTTTAGGCAATGTTATACATTAGACTCCCGTTAGACTCTGTTACAGGCCTGCAACACGTCTCCATAATCTCGACTTTCGTCCCCAAGTCGAGTGTACAACACGGGTTGCCATGGTAGTTGCCTTATCCCTAAAATCGAAGCCTGAAGTGTCCCCCACACAAACTGCTTGTATGGCGCTATGTGCACCTACAAAAAAGTTGAGAAATTTAAGAGAGATGCATATGCTGGTGTGAGTCTCAATTTTTCTGCCACTTTATCAACTGTACACTGCCTCAGTTGTGATGGCGCTGACATAAAAACAGAACAAGGTGCTGTTTTAGCGCTTGAAAATTTTCAATTTTATCGACAAAGGACGATGCTTTTTATTGGAAATAATTTTCAATTTACCGATGTAATGAGTTTTATTTTCAAATTATCAAACAATTTCTTCCATTGGATTGCATGTAAAATTTCCGGTACCAGCACATCACTTCCAATCAAACGAAAATTCCAATTAAGCAACTTCGAATTATCAAGAGTTGACTGTAAATGTAGCACACATCAGAGTCAATGCTTCTGGGACAGAAACAAAATCAGTCACGCTCGTTCTTGACAGTGAGGCCCATGCCTGAAGCGATGAAAGGATGCCTTTCTCCTTCGACACATCCAGTTGTGTGCTTATGAAAAATATGTCGGCGCTTCGTCAGCTGCACTCGATCAATGACTACTCGGAGCTAATGTCTTGCAGTGTTTCGATTGTTTACGATTGCCAAAAAGGTGGTCCTATGTCTTTGCAGTTTTGCTGCAGGTGCGTGTGAACAGTGCCCAGCATATGAAGATGTTGACCTTGAACTCTCTTCCCTCATTGTAGCGCTGATCGGGAGGTTACAAAGATGATCTGAGAACCATTTTCTTCCCACAGCTGACAGTTGTCCTCAACACAAGCGCCATTGGCCGGGAGCTCCGCGCGTGCATTCCGCTTTACCTGGAGCTGCTTTACGTGTCGCCAGTGGTGACTAAGGCAGGTCAGTGGATGCATGCAAAGCATTGTTGTAGGGAATTTGACATCAATTGAGGCTAGGTGAAGATTGGTAGCGGGCACCAGCATCTGGTACCCGTTTATGTTCCTTACTGCCTCAGTTAGAGAAACAGCCTGGAGTCAAACCCATAACCTCGGTTGTCCACTGTGGCGAGTAACCGGCACTCAGTTCACCAATTGCGTATGGCCAGTTGAGCATTACAGTAGGTTGGGACAGTATGTAACCAGACATGAAGCTTTACTTCAACAGCATGCTGTTCTTGCGGCTGAAGACGTCCAAACAGCCAGTAAATTTATAAATTGTCATAGGAACGTACCTTCATAAACCTTTCTGCGCGCTGCAAATGTGTGTTTCAATTCTAGCTATTCTTCGACACTCGTGGAGGAAAGAGAAATCGCTTCATCATGAGGTCTGTAACAGAGGTGTTCTATTTTGTGCATTATACAAGTGGCGATCGTGCTTGGGCTTAAATGTGGCCATGCGGCTGCTTCTGCATTTATCTTTAAGGCTGAAAATTGGCCCCCCCCCCAAAATTCGCCTTCAACCTTGGCACATTTGCATTTTTGCAAGTATTTTACGCCCACCCGCAAATAGAACCCCGCTGTTACATTCCCCAGTGCTGTGTTTTTCGAGCTGCTAAGCCGTCGCCGGTTGGTCTTAGCATCGCCTCTATAGGATCCATGCACTAAAAACACCACTGTTACACCGTAATCGCAGGAACATTCCAACACGACCGACAAGTGCTGATAGCCATATTGGTTTTTTATGAGGATTGGCCTGGCTTGGCTGTGGGTTAGTTGCACGAAGTGGTGATGTGATGCTGTGACAGGGAAAAAACTGCAGGAGGCACCTGGGAAGGCTGTACTATAATCTTTTTTATCAATGGTTGCATCAAACTGCAGTCATCGTTGCTCTGCTTGCGCTTGCTGTCTTCTGCTGAGTTCTTGCCACCTTGGCTCCTTTGTGTTGCGGCCTTATCGTGGTTGTGTTCGGGCTGTTGTCAGTGGATTATCTCCCGTGTGCCAGGCGCATGCAGAAACTAGTCTGCCGTGAAAGCGTACACTTGTTTTTGTATGTGGCTTCAAGAAAATGCGCAGACAATGCTGCATGATCTTTTCGAGTGCTAAGCAAGTAATGAGGTTACGTGCAGGTCACCATTGCGGACATTATTTTTTTCAGTTTCCTGGCTGTTGTGTTTCCCGGCTTTTACATTTTTTTCCGGTCCCATTGAAAACGTATCAGCGGTGTTCTTCTGTATAGTGTTGTCCTGCATCAAATTGATTTGAATTTATGGATTTGTGCTAGCTGGCCTTTATATCATGGTTACATTTTTGCCAATTTTGATTGGCTATGATGTGAGAACTACATATATAAGTGTGTAGCACTACCTATTTAAAAATGCGTTTCAGGCTTTTTTATTTCACAGCCAGCAGCACTCTGCACTGTGCACTGCGCCTATTTCAAGAAAAAGAAGACAAAACTTTCCTAATTGTGCTTTAAGGTGGCTCATGGGTCTTTTATTAGAAGCTTTATTTTTACGGTTGTGATGATAAAAATTAGAGGATGTGTAGTTTTTCATTCTGATTGTAGAAATAAAATTTGTTTTTGTGTAAAACGACGGCATTCAAATTTGTTCAGATTTTTGTATTTGATTTTTGACAGCTTTTGTAAAATGGAGTGATCAAGCTGAACGAGGTTCCAGCGAACTGTGCACAAATCAAGGAGTGCAATAAGACAAACTGAATCATTCTGTCTGGTCGGTAACAGAAGTTACGACCGTTTGACATTTGAGCTTGGAAGGCAAAACTGGTTTTTCTGGTTCCCACCTTCCATGCCCAAACTTCAAACGGTCGTAACTTCTGCTACCTTGTTCAGCTGCATCACCACAGCAGTTTTTTACAAAAGCTGTGACAAAATCAAATATAAATATCCAAATAAATTTAAACGTAGTTGTTTTACACAATAACGAATTTTATATCTACAATCAGAATGAAAAACTATGTGTCCTCCAGATTTTATAATCATAACCGTAAAGATAAACATTTTTGGTTTAAGTACAGTGTGCCTGCTTAATATCGATCTCTTCATGCATCTGAGGCAAATGGCGATCTCTGATTAGATTGATCTCCAAACACTTGTGTGGTCCACCAGAGGGAGTGTGCAGCACCCAAAGAAGGCGCACTGCTCTGCCGTGGCAACGCCACCATCAGCCGCGGCTTCTTCCCATGGCAGGATAGGCACGCCGCAGCTGCCTACTAGACCAGCGCATTTGCCATGGCGTGCAATATTCAGTGAGCTGAATTTCACCGTGCTGACAGGTGTGGGTTCATTTATTGTCGCAAATGAAGACAATGGCATGAAACTTCTTAAGAACAAGCACGTTTCTGACGTGTCCCGATATCAGAGGCATCGAGTAAACGTAAACCTTGTAAACAATGAGTATTATGCCACTGCAGTTCAGGTTTTAACTGTATTATATAACTTTAGTGCTATGTACTTGTAAAAGGTTAGTGCAGCTGCATGCAGCCCGTCTGACATTAAAAACTGGACAAAAAGGATGCAATCATTAACACACGCTTGCTCGTTCTTGCTTCCCCCGCACTTGTGAACTAATATGTGCTTAAATCAGAAAAAGATAACTTTAATGCAATTGGCTTGACAAATTGACAGTTGAGATCAATGAGGTTCGCAGGTGCCTGCTATACCTGCTATGCGGGGAAGTAACCTGGAAAGAAAGTGGCTACTGTATGTTTTGTACTACTGTATCCGCTGTGTGAACAGTGCATGAAAATGGCATCAGTGCTTATTTGCTGCTGTTCCTGTGTTTGTTCAGGCGTGTTCACTAGAGCTGTGTTTGCTATTTCTTTTAGTGCACTGCCTATAGGGAAAATAGAAGGTGATCAACAAACACCAGGACAGGTGACAAGTGCTGTGATCAAGAGGCTCTTTTCTGCTTTTACATGAGCAATCTTGAGCACTGGCTTCATTGGAGTGACGTTTCAATATTGCTGGTCAAGAAGTAAATGTAATCTAATTAACAAGTTCGGTAGCTGCAGCGAGTAAAGAAAAAAACGAGACAGGTTTGAAAAATGATCACGTTGCAGACCAGCACAGCTGTAATTAGAGCACAGAAAAAAAACAGGTGAGGAAACTGTTTGCAATTGTAAAAAAAAACATGCTCATCAACACATAGGATCTTACCCCCATTAAAAAGTTGTTAGCTCCAGAGAGTGACAGAAAGCCACAACGGCTTAAAAAAATTACTGTGGTGCACAGAAAAGGCGACATCGATGTTTGTTTTTGTCAACGAAATGCTCCCATTTTCCAACTTGGAATTTCTTGCAAGATTTTAAGGTATGAAAAAGATTACATGATAGGTAGCAAATACAGGAAACACCCCGGCAGTTTATAATTGGATCGTGGGAAAGTTGTAGGCATGTATGATGGAAATTTTGGATCCGTTGATTGCCTACCACCAATGAAATGTGCACTGCACGTTCTTATCCTGTTTGCCGGCTACCAGTTATTTCCATCGGCCCCATGTTAAAAAAGAACAATTTACACCCATCTTTTCTGCGCGGACATACAAAGAAATGTAAACAAGCACTTTCTTTACACAATGAACAATGCATATCCCTCGTGTTCGCTGGTCATGAAGGGATGAACGTGCTGAAAATTGGAAGAACTTTGTTTCTAAAGGAGAATTTGACTAAGTATTTCCACAGTTCACAACATAACACTTTTTGCACACACCGCGAAGTCACCGTCTCACTGTAGCTACACCAGTGTTGTCTGCTTGGCTGCCCGCCGCATAGCAGAGCTCTTCGATGTAGGCAGTTGCGAAACTCCGCCTCAAAAAACGGCCCACCCGTGCACCCCCCTGCTTTGGATTGTGCATATGGTGGTGCCACAGTTGTCACCGCAAGCACTATCCAAAAAACAGTAATTATTCAAACTGACAATTTAACATTAAACTTTATTTTAAAGGTCCATAACTTAAATTTTGTACTTTTCAGAGTTTGCTTTCTTAACTGCGGTTTCTTGTAGCGATGGTTTCTGCGCCAGCGCAACTGCCTCGACCAATTAGCGCTTGTGTGGGCACTCTGGCACAACACAGGTCCAACCTGAAGTACTAAATTTGCAGTTGTCGCTTGGCCAACATCACACTGTATGCAAAACTAATCCAGTAGCTCATAAAGTGGCTCTAAATCATCCTTTCAAGCTTGCGTAAAGCCATTGAAGCAAATTTTTAATTATTTTTTTTTTGCTGCTGGAAGACCGCAGATGACGCACAGCAGACGACAATGCACAGGGGACAACGCATCTTGCTGACCACTTGGTCGCATACTCTTGGTTCGAATGCATATAAAACATTTGTATTGTTGAACACATTGGCCTTCTTCGGTGCAACAAATTTACGTAAGCACCCAAATGCCATTGTTCACCCAGGTCGGCGAGCAGTGATCCACATAGTTTGTTTTTACTCCAACAGGTGGCGCCACTGTATGGAAAAATTCAAAACAGTGGACCAATCGTAGGGCCACTTGATGCAAGGGGTCTATGGGAAGTTTAGCAGCTCCTGTATCAAGTAACTCTTCCGTGTAGTTTGGGGAGCACCCGTGAGACGGCACAAAGGTCTTGTTGCATGGTCCCTATGGCGCTATCTTTTTTGGGTACTGTACACAAGCAGTGCAATTTCTATAGCACCAGGCATTCCCACCTGTTCACCACTTTGGCCGGGAAGGAAAAAAATTTTCCTCAAAGCGCTATGTCTGCTTACGTGCTTTTAAGGCGCAAGCCTGGCAAAACTGTTTAACAAATTTTCACTTCTACATTGTATATGTGTTTTTTTGTTTGCTTTCGTTTCTTAGTCCTTTGGCATGAATTACATTGATTGGCTTCTTTTCTGCTACATCGTGTATGCATCTTTTCTTGCTTTTGTCTCTTTGTCTAATGGCATAAATTGCTTCGATACGGACTGACAAATGCCATACCTTCCTTAGAATCGGGGTTCTGTGTGGCTGTGGTGTGCACTGGTTCTACTCACATGCCACCACATTCAGCTGCCTTATTCTACAGCGTATTCTGCAATGTTGTAGAATACGTTCTATTCTACAACTTAATTTACCATTCTATACAACCATACATTTCTACAACGTATACATTTTTAATTGACAGTTCTGTGAATTTTGTGAAGCAGGCGCATTAGCTTCTCAAAGCTCCTTATACCTGGCCTACGCCTTGAGTGGGTATGTTCCATGAAATGAACTTCGAAATTACCTTTCAACTGTTGTGCGGTAAATGAAATGGATGGTAATAGAATTGAATAATGCTGCAGCTTCTCTGGTACTGAAACTTACTAACGCCCGTTACAGGGGATCCCGCAACAATGGACTTCCACTTAGAACAGACCATTTCTGTTGGTTTGCCTGGTCCCCATGCATTTTAAGTGGAGCCCACTCCACACATAACGAACCTGGGTGTAGCAGACTATCGGCTAAAACAGACTAAATTTTAGGCAAAAAAATTTTTTGACTGAGTGATCACACTTCCGCAGTGCCGGCACCCGGTTGCCTTTTTTTTTGTTTATTTTGGCGAGGAAACTACTATGTCTGGCAACATTGTCAGCGTAGAACATGGGTCGTTGGCTCAGCCAATCAAAGCTAGTGCTGGTGGCCACTCCTTTTTTTTTCGGTGTGACCAGCGGCATGAGCAGCGGTGTACCTGATTTCACTCTTGGATAAATTAAGCATAGTTAGCGCTGTTGAACATGGCGAAAAAAGTTCACGCATCTCCACGAAGTGAATCATGACGAGTGGGCGAAGGACTGGGGATTGTTCTTACCATAAATCACTTGTGGCATTGCCCACTTGCGCATGTAAATGAGTGACAATGTGTGTGTACAGTATATATAATTGCAATCTAATCCAATACAATTCAAGTTAATCCAATTCAATCTAATACATTCCAATCCTATCCAATCCTATGCTCCTCGCACATGCGCAACACTTGTGTGCACAGATGCCAAGCCCTAGACAAAGCGAGGTCCTAAGGTGCTTCGCCTCTAAAACAGGCCGACATCGCCAGAAGTACGGGCCTGTCTAAGCAGACGGTCTGCTCGACGGTCAAGAACAAGGCCGCTGCTGAAAAACACGACTCCGGTGAGATTGAAGAACAGCGCTTTTGAATACACGGAACGGGTGCACCCAGAGGTCGAGTCTGCCCTAGACAGTTTTTTTAGAAGTCCGGTTCAGTGGAGTTCGGCATTCATTATTTTCATGCATCATTCCTGTTCCATTCAGTGAAACATGTAAGAAATACTTCAAGCAGGGGTATGGTACCCATTTATTCTGTACATCTGCTTCTGGCTGTGTGCAGTCCAACTGGTCTAACTTTCGATTTCACAGCTGTCCATCATCAGATTATTTCGTATCAGCTGTTTTACTAACCAGGCCTACGACCATTAAAACTCGGAAGCTGCCTTGGGGGAATGTCAGGCAGCGATCCGAATTGTTTGACGAATGGTTTCGGGTAAACCAGCCTTGTCACTAAGAATTAAGAGCCTGGCAACTTCTGCTGGCCTTGACTGATTTTTATAGCTGGTTAGTAATTGCCCTAGTGATATTCTCGCTTTATTTGCTCAGCTTAGCGTGTTTCTATGCACTCGACTGCATGTGCTAGGCCTTTTCCAAGTGCCGGTGCTAAGCTTCAAAAACAGCGTTAGGAGATTCTTTCCCCCCCACATGAACGCTGTGCAGAGATGCTGCAGGCGCGTAGAAAGGAAAAATTGTCTGTAGCGTGTATATGCAATACTGGTCCAAGTTCCTACTCTGTGTTCCCGCCTGTTAGGATACTGTGTACTTTGGATGCAGTGGACATTGTTTTCTGGATTAAGAGGGTGCGTTGTAACAATGTGTAGACTGTATTTGGTGCTTGAGAAAGGCAAGCCGAACTGTAGTGAAATGAGGCAGATAACTCATTTTCCTGGGGTGGTGGCCGAAGTGTGCGGTGTGCTTTTTTGCAGGTCGCAAGAGCCACAGTGAGGTGATCAACCAGCTCGAGGCTGACACCATCCAAATTGGAGCCAATGTGGGGCTGGAGGGCAACTCGCCCTACTTTGCGGTCTCCCATGCCCAGTGCGTCATGCTCAGGATGCTGGTATGTCACACCTAAATTTTACTTTGTTTAGAGCCCTACACTGAGGGGAGCTGGATGGTAATTTTATGCATGCAATAACCATTTTCCTTTTAAGTGCAGAGCACTTTAGGGGCTCCTCTTGTCGTCGTAGCTCGCTCGCAGGACCCAAGCAGAGCCACATGGCGTTCTGTTGTCGCGGTGCCCCACAGAGGCTTCGAAAGCCAAGCAGTTTATATAGTCATAAGCGTTTGAAACTCGTGAACTGCTCCCGCTTGTTATACATATCCCCGTTGTTTAGCGCAAGGAAAACTGTAGGTACATTTGAGGCAAAATATACGTAATTAACCGGCAGCGCTCGCGTTCATTTAGTTAAAAACTCTCGTTAGGTTGGTTTTTACAATGGTAAGCGAAACAAAGTGGCACTGCAACGCCAGCACATGAGGAAAAGCAAACACAAAAAGAACAGAACTCCCGCTGGTGCAGTCTCAGGCAGGGGGCTCGCAACCACTGCAAAGGCAGGAGATTTGAATTGCATTGGACGGTAGCAGTGACCAGACAACGGCGCTACAGCCCATTATGGTGAATCACTGCTCTCAACTTCCGACAGCTTTCACATTGAGGGTAGCGGCTTTAATTTTTGTCTTTAAGGCTCTTCACTGAATGCAGCTGGATGGTAATTTTATGCATGCAATAACCATTTTTCTTTTGAAGTGGAGCTTTATACGTGTAGGCGAAAGGAAAGTCTGGTTGTCCTATGCAAGCGAAAACGCTTTCGGTGCGACCATGTGCGTATGTGCCTCATAAAACAGGTGGGAGAGTACCGTATTTTCCGGTGTATAAGTCGCGGTTTTTTTCTGAAATTTTTGTTGGTGCGTCTTATCCACCAGTGCGACCTATGTATGGAATAAATCCGGTTCGCGGCGGCTGCGCCTCGCCAGCGCACATTGAGACACAGCTCTATGGTTTAAATGAATCCAAAGCCCACCGCTAGGGCGTTTCTCATGGCCCATTGTCACTTCAGGACGTTAAACCAAAGAATTCCCATAAACAATGATGATGGACTGCAACAACCGCGTGCCACTTTCCGCCATGCGCAGTAACTACAGTTCAGAATATTTTTAAAGTAACATCAAACCGGGTTGCAAAAACAAAATGCAGCTTATAAATTATTACAGAGAGTTACACTGAAGGAGGTAAACGTGCTTCTAATTTTTAAAATGACAGCCTGCTGATAAGTTTCGATTTTCGGGCTGCTTCGATGCGCGTCACTTCCGTCCGCCATAACGCCTTTATTGTGCTGATTTACGACAGCGCGCAAGTGACACGCGATGTTTTGAGAGGTGGCCAAATGGGTCTCCGACTCTTGGGACTCCATTTCTACAAAAACAGTTGTAGCCGGGTTGATAAAGGCCAAAGTAATCCCATCCGCGAAGGGTGATGATGTTGGCGAAGAAGACATCAGTGAGTCGGAGGATGACAGCGATGCGCCGCCGGAACACCCCCTTGAAGTTGCTCAATTGTTTATTTGTTAGCGAGTTGGAGGAAGACCTTGATGGTTTTGCCTAAATGCCGTCTGTAAGTACATGCCATCTGTGTGCATCAATAAACCATTTTTGAGAAGCTCTGTCTAGACTTTGGACAGTATATGCACGTGTCTAGCCATTCCTACCGGGGGATGTGTTCATAGGCGGCCGCCGCCGCAACCATGTACTTTCGCCGCACTTTCTAACGATATGATTCGCTATGAGTTTACCTAATTAACAAGTGCGTCTTGTATACCGGTGCGTCTAATACACCGGTGCGACTTATATACGTTTTTTTCGGAAAAACTGTCTTTTTGAGGGGGGTGCGACTTATACGAAGGTGCGACTTATAGCCTGGAAAATACGGTAGTCAGAAGCAAGGGGAGAGATATTGGTTGGGTATGTAGACGATGTCGCTACTCTTGCGCCTACGAACACTGGTAAGAGGGAATGGCGCATCGAAGGGAGCGAAAAAGTCTCGCAGCAAAGCGCGTGCACAGCGAGCTAGTCCATAAAGCACAGTTCAAGCAGCAGCAGCGGGCAGGGCCGTGGCGTTGTGAATGGAGCAGAACCATACGGTGTGCCAGAAGTAAACACTGGCCCCATATTACAACTTGGCCATCTGCACAGAATGCATGGGCACATCTTTTTATTAGTCCTAGGGCGATACTGTAGAAATCTACTAGACATATGGATGTGGGTGTCGGTGGATATATAAGCGTCGTTCTTGGCCTGCTGACTGTGAGTATTCACACTGGCGTCATGAGGAAATGGGAACAACAAAGAAAGATTAAGAAATAACTGTTATAGTGTAAAATAGTAGAATAAGCTTCCATTCTTGCATGTTGTTTACTGTCCTGTAGAATATAATTAGTATGCTGTTAGTTGCTTTAGTTGCAATTATATTTTTTCTTCGAAACTTCGTGCGATTAGACTGTTTTTTTTTAAAGAAAAGGTGGCCTGTTATAATAAGCAGAAAAGTGGCTTAACTTCTGACTGAGAAGATATAGGGTCTGATTAGGTGTACCTAAAAAAAACTTGTCATTTATAAAGATGTTTCTGAAACAGTCGCACTTTTTGCAGTTACAAAGAATCCTGTCCACCCTTGAAGGGACACTGAAGTGAATTCGTCAAGCTCCTGTTCCTGCTCGCACTGTGTGGACTGGCTTAAATGAACGCACTTTTCATCGTTTATCTGGGCGATACCGCGGTATTTATTTTATAAAGCCTGAAAGAAGAAAAATTACCACGCGCGGTTTGTTGCGGCTGCGCCAACTAACCGCTGTGACATCAGGTAAAGGTGCTACATGATTGGGCGATCTCAAAGACTAGCATTTAAACAAAGTTTCGGTTTTGTGAAACAACATGCTTGACATCCAACGTTATCGTTGGATGGGCATTCTCGATATCTTAGTAATCGTCATTCCGTGCTTCTGCATTATTGTCGGCTGTAAAATTCCTAAGATGAGCCTCCCAGGACGGCCTGGAATCGTAGCAATGACTAGCCGAAGTCTACGCAGTGGATGAACGCCCTCCGCCTCACTGCAGACGCTCAAATGCCATGCGCTTTTCCTCCATATTTGGAGCTTGCCTCACTTATGCCAGTATCGTAAAAAGTGTGTTTGCACCAGGCCAAGGGTGTGCTGATTCTGGCCTGTGCCCACTGCCTGCAAGCAGTCAATGCTTATGGCAACAGCACGCCAATGAGAACTTGCTAGCGCGTCAGTGTCAGTCTGCGCGCATTCTGCGAACTCGTTTGTGGAGCAGTGAACGTTACAGCCCAAAAATGGGGAATTCAGTATAGAAAACATTGGCCGAAAATGAAG
This sequence comes from Haemaphysalis longicornis, assembly GCA_013339765.2. Lineage (NCBI taxonomy): Eukaryota > Metazoa > Arthropoda > Arachnida > Ixodida > Ixodidae > Haemaphysalis > Haemaphysalis longicornis. The sequence goes on along the minus strand of CM023457.1, from coordinate 39,022,809 downwards.
AAATCAACTTACAAAAAAAAAAGATGCACCCTCGGGGATTCGAACTTGCGACTTGCAAAATAATATACCTAGTGCTCCAGACCACTCGGCCACGAACCAGCACTGCCGCAATTTGAAATATAAGGTATAGAATGTATAACCACTTTACAGTTTTATTTAGTTTTAGCATTTTAAGCAACTTAGATCAGTATTTGTTGCATAGCGCTCGTGCAGTAAGCGTCCCCCAAATTTCCACAATATCTCACGCCTAGCAATTGTATTTCTTAGACTGAAAAGCGTTCACAGATGTGTGGTCGGTCTGCTGACCAGTGTGCTTATTCACCTAGCACGCAAAGGTGCTTCCTGCACCCTAGTTTTACACTGTAAGGTAGAAGTCTCAGTTGATTTTATTTCCTTAGTACCTATATTAACTTTGCTGACTCTTCTGCCTCCTTCAATTGGCCTTAGATTTTTCTGCTAACATACCAGTCAGCGAAGCTTCGCATGTGCCCTTGTGCAGTGCTTGTGTGGAGCGACCCGGACTCGGAGCTTGATACAGTGTACAAACTAACAAACTAAAGAAAGGCGCATCCTTCCATTCACAAACGTGTCATGGCTTAGTTTCGACTGAGTGAACGAATTGCGAAGACCCGTTGACGGGCGGCGGACTAAACGCTGGGCCGACTGATTCTTCGGAAAGCCGGAGAGCTGTGAAGTAGCACAGTCAAGCCGAGCCATTTTTTCCTGACGTCACATGAAAATGCCACAGAATATAGGAGAGAATGCAGAGAGGAGGAAAGCATTTTCGAATTGATTTTTCTACTAAATCAATTCGCATAGACACACCCAGAATGGTCGAAACATGGACTCCAGACTCAATTTGTGCGAGTAATCCCGCGATGTTTACTTCAGTGTCACTGTAAAAAGGCTTTGACACCATCTGTAGAGTTTTAGGTAAACGTGCATTTTTTTTGTTCTCTTGTTTTTGTCTTGTTTTCTCGCTCTTTTTAAAGTATTGCTAATCTGTCCAGTTTGAAAGGTGCAAGAAATCCAGAAAATCAGTTGGTTGGACCAGCGCTTCCTTTATTATAAAAAAAGAATCTGGCTTGGCTCCTGTAAGTTGCCAATGGTTGATTGACCAGTATTTCATTGAATCCAAGAATAGCCATTTTGTATCAACAAAAGGAGGCATGCCTTTGATCAGGCTGTTGAAGAAGTGTCCTGATAAGGTGTCCAACTTGCTGTTGCATAGCGACGCACCAGCACGGTTTGAACCAGTCACTTGTCTAAACACTGAGAGGGCTCGAGTACACAGGAAACGGTAGCCGAAGGGTTTTGAGTTGTGCATATGGCATACATTACTGGCTTGTCATAAAATTGGCGAGCTGCTGGTTAAGAATAGTCAAAGGAGAACTCACCAGCATCAGAAAGACATTAAACATGAGAGTGTAACAAAACTTGGCATTAATTTTGTGGAGCTGGCAGGTGTAAATTTGCTATAGAAGTAGAAAATATGGCATTTGGCTGAAAGCCCGCCTTCTCCCGGACTACTGACACCGACAATGATGGGGCGGTTCAAATGATTTTTAGGAGCCGAAGTGAAGCAACATAGGAAGTAAGTTTGAGGCTGAGTGTTTCTCTTTTACAGACTAGATTTAGGTGCACGTTAAAGATCCCCAGGTGGTGGAAGTTACTCAGGAGCTCTCCACTGTGGTGCGTCTCATTGCTCAAATGTAGGTATAGCGCACTAAACCCCACAATGAATCAATCGGTCCTTTTTTACAGGAATTAGTTTCTGCAGAAAATTATCGTAAAACATTTCCTAACAGGTCCATTGCATCATCGCACTTGTGGGGCCGCTGCCGCCATCGCTGGCTTAGATCTTGTGGTTGCAGCAGGCTTCTGTGTTTCATATGCTGTCTGAAGCCTGTTCTGGGTAGCTGCAGTCCACTCTAAAATGCGTGCGGGTTATCCGATAAAGTCCTTTGCAAAACCTTGAAATGCTGCTGTTCTCAAAGATGCAGTGGCCGTGGTGGTTGCTTTTCAGGTGGAGGTTAAAAGTAAAAACGCCTGTGTGTGTCTTTGGCACACTTTAGAGATCCCCGGGTGGTCAAAATTAATCAAAGCCCTTCAGTACGGCCCGTCTCATAGCCCAATTGGTCTCAGTATGTTAAAGCCCTGAAATCTGAATCATCTGCAAAACCTTGAAAGAAAAAAACAGCTTGTCAGATGGGATGAAAAGAAGAGTTGACGAACACTTGCCCATTGTACCCACCCTCCTTCCCATCCTACCTGATGCGCTCCTATTTCCCTTCAAAGTTGGGTATCGACCAGTCCAAATTGGAACTCTTCCGATGTTCCTTTGCAAAGGGCACATAGGCTGCGGCATTTCCAAGCTCGGCCTCTTGCTAGGCAAGGCATTTTAGTGCGCAGAACCCGAGCATCTGCTACTGTGGTTTCTACTGTGCCGGCCTCTTAACCGAACGAATGAAGGGGACACCAAAGACAGAAGGAAAATAAAGGAGGTAAGTGTGACGAAAGTGTGAGGGGGAAGGCCGTATGCCGAGGCCATGTCACAGAAGCCCAGCACGTGTGCTGCACGTACGTTGGTCCTTCTGTGTCCTCGTGCGGCCCATCCGAGCCATGTGATAATTGCGCGGGAGGTTCAAACACAATTTACAACGTGCTCAGCGGCAGCGACGCGCTGCGAGCTCGGTCGCACGTGCTCTGTCGCACATTTGCTGGTCACACGATCACTTCCTTAGATGCAGCATCTATGCGCTGTGACCGAGAAGACTTCAGTTTTATGCTGTGCAGAAATTTTACATTGGGTGTATAGTAATTGTCAGCTGCTTTTCTTCTGAACCAGTTTTTTTTTTCTTAACACCACAGGTGGACCGGGAGAAGTACTTCCATGCAGTGCAGTGGGTGCACGACCTGCTCTGCAGCATCGAGTTTGAGCGGACCAGATCCATGCGGTGGCCAAGAAGATGACCCACGACATAAAGCGCATGAAGCGGTCGGGCATCAAGATCACCAGCACCCTGATCCACACCCTGTGTTTCCGTCCCGAGAGCAACCACTCGGCCTTCAGCATACTCCGCCAGAGCACCTTCCTCCAGGACACGCTGCGCATGCTCAAGACGGATCCTGCCAAGGTGCTCTTCTCTGCCCTGTCTTGGATGTGACGTGCACACACTTCTTCCACACCCCTTGGCTCTTTTAACAGCAAAGCTGTTCTTGGTCGAGGCTTTTAAGTGCAGAGCACTTCAGGGGCTCGCCTTGTAGTTTGCTCAGTGGACCTATGTAGAGCCACACGGCGTTCCGTTGTGACGGCATAACCCAGGGGCTTCGAAAGCCAAGCGGTTTATATAGTCATAACCGTTCAAAACTCCTGAACCGCTAGCGCTTGTCATACATGTCCCCGTTGTTTAGCGCAAGGAAAACTGCAGGTACATTTGAGGCAAAATATACGTAATTAACTGGCAGCGCCCGTGTTCATTTAGTTATAAATGCTCGTTGGGTTGGTTGCTACGATAGTAAGTGAAAAAAAAGTGGCAGTGCAACGGCGGCACGTGCAGGAGGAAAAGCAAGCGCAAAAAGAGCAGAACTCCCGCTGGTGCAGTTTCAGGCCATTACATTGGGTGGTAGCAGTGAGCGGATAACGGTGCTGCAGCCAATTATGACGAATCACTGCTGTGCACTTCTGGCAGCTTCCACGTTGAGTGGAACGGCTCTAATTTGATGGGACCAAATGTGGTAACGTGGTCGCAGCGATATGGAGAGTGAAAAGGAGAGCAAAAGCCAAGTACAAATGCACCAAGTAAAAAAATGCTTGAACAATATGCTTATATCGGCAAAGCTTTCCAATATAGTAAATCTGGTGGTAATGTTTGTTCTTGTCAACATTGTTAAGGAAAACGAAAGCATTAGGCATATTTTAGGCAAGACATCAATACACAAGTGATATTTGCGTTGTTCTCTTATTACAAATACACGGCTGCTTGATTTTTATGATAGCAAGTAAACAAACCTGCTATGAAAAAACAAAAAGCACTCAGTGCACCCCCTGGTGGCAGCTTAACAGGTTAAAAAGTAACAAAGGTTCCGTTGGATGGCGCGAGCTGTGGAACCCGGCAACAATGAATTGGCACGAACGGGAATCAATCTACTTGCTTTGAGAAGTTCTGCGAAGCTTTTTCTTGCAAGTAGGAAACACCAGGCAGCTTTGAAGCTAACATCAGTGTTCACAACATTAAAGGCGAACTGCACTCAAAATTTTGACCTCTTTAAAACACTATTTCCACATAGCCTGCCTAAAACGAAAGCAAGATGCAAAGCTGAAATATACTCGTGGATGCTGCAAGCGGTCAGCAAAAATCGGTGATCTTGAAACTGAAATCGAGGAGAGCGTGGCCATTAAATTGACGCTGCAGCCGGCAAGCGAGCAGCCGGACGGTCAGCAGCTCGGGAGCAAGCCTGTGCGAAAGGTCTAAACGCACACGGGGCAGCATAAGGGTGGAGCGTTCGCAGCAGAGCTCGAACGGTTTTGCAGCTGCGTGGCTGGCCAAAGGAAGAAGCCCCGGATGACCGGAGTGTCACAGGTGCGTCATGGCTGTTTACGCGAACTGCCGGCAGGTGCAGCGTGGGCTGCTGTGAAGCTTTTTAAATGCTTCTGACTGATAACGAGGCCTTTGATGGGGCTACCACTCATGTCCCAGCTGATTTGGTAGTACTTACTACACTAAAAATAAATTTGGTCGAGGTGAAACTTGAGTGCATTTGGCCTTTAAGGTGGTGAAGCTGGGCTAACTTT